>PVKU01004776.1:0-138474 GCA_004027475.1 Anoura caudifer
GTATACAAAGCCTTTATATGGGCACTGCCAGAATTCTCAGTATGCGAGCCTAGGGTTCTGCGTTTACTCACCCACCTCTTCTCTGTGCTGACCGTCCTCAGGATAAGGGCCTTTGGGACTAATATATGCAAACACCTAAGAGGACACAGCAGTTTTGTCTTTCTCCCTCTGTGCTCTGGTCTGTTTGGCATTGTAGTTGTGTAGCTGAGGCTTGGTAGAAATAGGTGTGATATCACGACCTATTTCTAGGCTGTACAAAACCTGAGTGGTCATCAAATCAGGAGTTCCCTCATGCCAGGTCATAGGAAGGTGACTTCAGCAACTGTGACCAACTTTCTTGGTTTTGGTGGTATGGTGGCAAATGCTTAGCAGTAGTTTCTCTGGAAAAAGAAAAAAAGCCCTGAGCAAATGCAAATTTCTGAGGTGTAAATACTCCCATCATGGCTGATTTCAGATTGCCATTGTGATGTCACTGAGTTAGGAAGAAATGTGCATGTGGGTCTCTTGAGCTGGCAGCTGGTGGTCAGCAGCTGTGGTCTGGGACAAAATGAGGGCAAATGAGAGCAGTGTGGAGTGCATGTGTGTTTCTGTGCTACATATTATCTGAGTAAAGGCACCAGCTCTCAAAGGGAAGATTTTTCCTCCTCTTAAGCTTTCTATCCATTCTCCCTTTTTGGGTGTTAAAAAGCTTTTCTCTTATGCATTGGTGGTAAGAATAGATGATTTGTTTAACTCTTCTGCTTATGTGATAGAATGACAGATTGGACATACCAATAGTTAATGATTTAAAAAAACTATTTTTATTATATTAAAATATACTTAACCTAAAACTTATCATTTTAGCCATTTTAAGTGTACGATTCAGTGACATTAACATTCCCAGTGCTGTGCATCACCATTTCCAGAACCTTTTTATCACCCCAAACTTAAATCGTGTACCCATTTAGCAGTTTTGTTCATTCTCTTCTTCACTTAGCCCTTGCTAAACTTTATTTTACTGTATCTATGAATTTGACTACTCATAGAAGTGGTATCATATGACATGTTGTAGCATATGTTGGAATTTCCTTCCTTTTTAAGGCTGAATGATAGTCCATTGTCTATATATATCACATTTTGCATATCCATTCATCCATTGATGGACACATGGATTCCCACCTTTTGGCTACTGTGAATAATGCTGTGAACACTGGGTATGCAAATATCTGTTTTAGTTCCTGCTTTTAGTTCTTTCATATACCTAGAAGTAGTATTTCAAGATTTTTAATTTACCTGGTCCAGTAAATCCAAAGTGGGAAACTAATGGTCTTATCTAAGTTCTTCATTTTGTTTATGAGAGTTGAGCCTAGAGAGACTACATGCTATTTTCAAAGTTTCCCAGCTGGTGAGTGGCATGGTAGATACTAGAACACCATCTCAGGGGTCAAAGTTGTCTGGAGTAACTGAGTAATTAGAACAGGACATGTGAGGCTATCTAGAGCTCAGAACAAATGGTCTGAACAGGGAGTGGCAGGCTTCATTTCCTTGACACCTGCAGGTATGGGCAGGAGGAGACTATGGGCTATGTCCCAGCTTAGAGCAGGACCTGGGCTGGGCCTGCACACCATGGGAACTGAGGTCTGATGGGCTTCTTGGTGGTGGGGTTATGGGAAAAAGTTGGGTTTCATATAGTACTTCTCTTGGTTCAGGCAGGGAGAAATGCTATGGAGTCTTTGATTACTCCTTTGGCAAGGGTCCCTATTTTTAAAGACAAATCACTGCAAAACATATTGTTTTACATTTAAAAATTAATTTAGAAGCCCTAGGTGAGAATTTTTGTTTTTTAATTGAAAAACAAGAAAAAAGTTCTGCTGTAATTCTGTATCAGGGGCATCCTTTGGGGCTCAGTTAGATTGGCAGGAACAGGCGTGGGCACTCTCAGCTCAACTCTTTCTCCCCTGCCAGGTTTTGGGGATTGCCCACAGCTCTGACTTGATCTGTTTGTTTGGGTATTCTGAAAAAGCACATCTACTTGGGTTAATACAGCCATTTATGCATGTCTGTGGGGCAGAGAGGTGACCCTGCTTGTGTCCTGTAGGCTGGTGGGGACATCTCTGGCAGAGGGGAAGCAAGTAGACAGCCAGGATGATGGCAGTGAGGGAAGTAGGGTGGAGGTATCTCATCATCACAGCAGGCATTGGTTATCAGCCTGAGTTTTTTTGTTTAACATTTTCATTAATGATGCTGTAAGCAACAGTAAACAGCAGCTTAATGAAATTCACAGATGATGCTAAATCAGATGTTAAAACAGCAGTGAAGACATAACTCAGCCATGGAGAGGTTAGAAATATGAAGAGGAAATACAATGGGCTTTGTCTGAGAAAAACACAAGAGGGCACGCCCACAGTACAAGGAGAAATTGTGCAGGTGTTCATCAGGAGAGCCAAGGCCCATCATGGATAAAAGTGAGCAGCACTTAGTACATATAGCCTTCTACACCTTTGTTACCTCTTGCTCAAAACCTGAGTGTGACTATTGGAGTTAGGCACTTGCTTTGGTACAACTGGGCTTTAGAATTCCTGCGAGAGATTGTAACCTCTCGGGCATAGGAGCCGGCTCTGTTTGGTGACTAGATTGATTGGTGTGTCTTGTCTGATGATGGCTCAGAGTCATGCCCCCAGAGGGGTGGGGCTTTTGTTTTGGCTTCTAGCTGATTTCTCAGGATCCCAGGCTAACAGTGCCTTCCCTGAAATTTTTTTCCTTCTCTTTATTCCTTACCTCCATCCAACCCCATGAAGTAAGGCTCCCCAGACAGGGCTGAGGAAAGTAAAGTAGTTTACTCTGGGGGTCGGGGGGTTGGTAGCAGGGGGCAGTTTTCAGTTAGATTCCAATATAGGTTCTCTAAGTAGAAGGCTGCTTTGGCTTGTTATAGTTGATTACAGCTCCTCACTTGGACAGAATTTCACTGAGGACCCTGATGAGGAAAACAATACAAAAGTTTCAAAACGAACCCATTCTTATCATTGTGACTGCTTTTGTGGGGCTTAATTACAGCATGAAGGAAGGCCCAGCATTGTTCACAGCTGATTGGAGAAGTGAAATGCAGCTGATAGGCCTGTGTGGTGTGACCTCTATACCAGGCTGGGCAATACATGAACAAGTGTGGGTAGATGCAGTCTCTGACTTCAGGGAGCTTCTGTCTGGTGATGCAGAGAGATGATTGCAATATGATGTGATGAGTGATTAGACAGACATCTGCCAGGTATCCTGGAGGAGGCTCTACCCTGAGGATATAGGAATGGTATTTGAGCAAGCAGAAGACACAGCCTGGGAGAAAGCTCAGAGAATGTAGTAACACAGTTAAGTAGACATGTCATTTGGATGCTTTTGGCTGCAAGTAACAAAAACCTAACTGAAAGTGGTTTAAATCATAGGAAACTCATGATGTCATTTGGCAAGATCTCTGGGAATAAGTGGTCTCAAGGGTGGTCCTGGGCTCAGAGATATCATCAAGGAGTCAGGCTCTTCCTACCACCCACAGTGTGATTTCCACAATAGGAGACTGCTGATGCAGCTCAAGTACCATGTCCTCCAGTGACAGCATTTGAATGAAGCTCTCCTTTCATTAGTGAAGAAAATCCTCCCAAAATGGCCAGCACATTTTTCCTGTGCCTGACTGGGGAGAATGTGGGCATAGTATTTGCAAGGAGTCTGGGAAAGTCAGTATCTGTCATTTTCAACCTCTGTCATGGGCATTGAGCTTTTAAAACAAGGCCAGACAGGCAGGGGAGGGAAGGGTATTGGGTAGAGCAGTGTCAGGACTGCAAACTGTGAGTCTGAACAGGTAGGTTGGGGTCAGAACAATTGTGGCCTCATCTACCATGTTTTGGAGACTGGCTTTATCCTTTTCCTTTAGTGGGAAACCATGGGACAGTTTTAAATAGGAACAGGATATGATTATCATGGTGATAGTGTGGTAGATCAACTTGAAGAGTTTATGGTTGGAAACCATGAATCTGGTTAGGAAGCTATTTTAGTAATTCTGGTGGGAGAGAATGACGGCCAACATATGGTATGTAATGCAGTTCAGAAGAGGGCTGTCTGACTGACTCCCCTAGGTGGCTTGAAGCCAATATGTGAGGCAAGATTTGATGATTGGGTTGAAGGTGGGGGCCAGGGAAGGGAGGAGGTCTGAGATGAGCACCATATTTGAGTAAATGAGGTAGGGAAAACAGGAAGGTGATCACATTTGGAGACAGGAGGAAATGGCATTTTCCATGAACCATCTTAAAGTACAATTTTGTATCTGTGCTATGTCTAAGTACATAATGTCTGCAGGTGTTGGACATAAAAGGTTAACATGTAGACTGGAAATAGTTTTCATCACATGGTTCATAGTTAAAACCACAGGAGGAGACAGGGTCACTTAATGGATGACAGAGAAACAGGGAGGAGGACTCTGTGATCCTCAGGGGAGCATCTGCTGTGATGGCTGGAGGAAGAGGAGCCCTAGACCTGCCCAAGAGTGAGGAGAGTATGGGAGGGGATGGGCGGCCAGGGCTGTGAGGACCAAGAAGTGGAGATGTCAAGAAAGGAGTGAGGCCCAGGGCCAGATATTATGGGAAGCAATAAGACAAGGCCTGGGTATCTATTGATGTGAAATAAAAGGATAGCCTGATGTTCTTGCTGACACTTTGGTTGCTTCTGTGAGCTCATCAGAAGGCTGGGATTTGGCTGCAGCTCTATTACTAGTTAGCTATGTGAGCTTGAGCCAGTCACTTCACTGCCTTGCCTTACTTCCTCCCCAGCCACTGGACAGGACTCTGTGCACTTCAGAGGGCTGAGCTCACAGG
The DNA here is from genome assembly GCA_004027475.1 of Anoura caudifer. Taxonomy (NCBI): domain Eukaryota; kingdom Metazoa; phylum Chordata; class Mammalia; order Chiroptera; family Phyllostomidae; genus Anoura; species Anoura caudifer. Next base: position 4,833 of record PVKU01004776.1, read on the forward strand.
GCTGCTGGGGCTCTGGGTGAGGAGGGTATACATGTAGACTCAAGGGCAGAGTCATCTCAGTCAGAGCTCTGGAGCTCCACTTGGTGAGAACAGCAGGTCATCTGAGTCACACATTTCTTTAGTGGCAGAGTGAGACATCAAATAATCTGGGAAAACAACTTTTCTACTTCTGAATCTAGTAATACTGTTCTTTTTAAAAAATGAGCAGTATTAAAATTTCAGCTGAGATTAATAGGTTCCATATGTGTCATAATTTATTGTGCTATTAAACATTTCAAGTCTCTCTCTTCTCTCTCTTTCCCTCCCTCCTTCCATTTTTTCCTCCCCTCTGGCTCTCCCTCTCTCTCAGAGCAGGTCTCGCTTTTGTAATAAAGAAGTCTGTAGTTCACCCTCTCCTGGCACTTGCTGCTAATGTCAGACAAGGAGCCAATGGGAGGGGAGGAGGCCACTTGGGTTATGGGAGAAGGAAGAATGCATCTTCTTTATATAGTTGCTTTCAAGGTTAAAATTAGGACAGTCTGTTTAACAAGGGGGACGAGAGGTTGCTCTATCAAGGAGAAATATTTTGACAAAGATCAATGAACCTAGGGAGGAGAGAAGATGGTGGTGAAGTAGGTGGAAGCTGAGTCCACTTGCTCTTGCCCTCAACTCAGCTACTTGACTCATCTGCTGACAGATAAACTGAACATGAATGGAATCTTAGCTGACGTAAAGTTTGGAAGCCAAGGAGAACAGAAGATGCTTCATAGTGGGCGGTAAGGAGATTTTATAGGTTGAAGGGGAACTCTTCCATGCATGGTGCCTGCAGCTGTAGAGGTGGAGAGTCCAGTCAGAAATTGCAGCTTTGCCACTTCCTCCCCTCCCAGGGCAGAGAACCCCCAGATCCTGGCCAGGAGCGACTTGGATACACAAAGCTGGGGAGATCCAGGCTACCCACACACAGGGAACAGCAAACCCATAGCTTCAGCGGCAAATGCCAAGTGGGAGAGTGCCAGAGAGGGGGATTTTTTTACGTGGGTCTGGCAAAGGAGACAGGCCGCAGCCAGCTGGGATTGTGAGAGACTTTTGGCTTTTTGGAGAGGTGGTGTGTGTGGAAAACTGGACAATGACTTCAGTACTGCAGTGGGTGTGTCCAGAAAGACTTTTTAAAAGGAGAGCTGAAGCACAGTGGGCCAGGACCCGGGGTGCAGCTGCCCTGCCAGCAAAGGGAAAAGATTGTAAATGTGGTTTGCTCCCACTGAATATAACTGACCAAAAAGGCACGTAGCAAGGGGGCTTCTCTGCCCCAGCCTGGTGCAGCTAGCAGGCCAGAGGCTGCACAGAGTGGAGAGTTCAGGACTGTGTTTGCTGTGAAGGCAGTGGGCTGGGAACAGGATGGATAAGAGTTGAGCACCTGAGATTATTCACAGCCAGGCAGAGCCGCCTTCCTCTGCTGACATAGAACAAACCTCTGGGAAGAGAAGGACTCACGCAGCCCCCACCTCCTGCAGCATTGAAAGCACCACCACATCCAACAGGAAACCTCTGCAAAACAGGCAGGATAGGCTCAAGAACAGACCCCCGCCCTGCCCTGATGAAGGGGCATTCCACATGAGAAAGACAGAAAGAGAAATGCCTAAAGTGCTCATTATGAACTTCTCTCAGGGAGACAAAATACATTGGTTCCTAGGGCCCTATTCCACCAAAGCCAGCAAAGCAGGGAGATCTGTAATCAGTGCAACAAGAGGGAATTAGGACCCACCCAGCCTTGGCTCATACTCATTGCTGCCATCAGTACCAAGCAGGAAAGAGCTGCCTCTCTTATACACATTGGCCCACCCTTGAAACAGATAGCTGTTTAATCAGAAACTATACATTATTGGAAATAAGCTGGGACAGACAAGGTGGGTAATACAGGGGCAGGAGGAACACACCAACAATTTTTCTAGAAGACTAAACAGTACCTCCCAGGGAAAACTCAGGGGTCCCATCCTCCTGATCACAATAGAAGACAGGTGAAGGTGATACAGGTGGTGCTGCTAGAAGTTAGACAACCCACCCTGGGACCTTGAGCTGGTAAAAAGCCAGGGGGCAGATCCAGAAAGAAAAGACAGAAGGCAAACACCAATCTCTGCTGAGAAGAATTCTACCTTGTTTTCCAAAATTTATGTTATTTTTTTCTTTCTTTTGCATAGCCTTTTAATATTTCTTCTTTTGCTTCAATTGCATTCCAAGTAATTCACCATTCTTTGTCTTTTTATTTTTTATTCTTTTTATTTATATTTTTATATTTTAATTTTTATTTCAAATCTCACATTGTACCCTTCCCTTGTCTTACTCCATTTTACCTTTTTCCTGCCCTTTCTTATTTTCATTGTAAATTTTATTTTCCCCCACATTATGCCTTGTTCCTATTCCTTACTCTTACTATTTCTCCTCACTCTATCCCCTCAAAATCATTCTTCCTTCCTTTAGTCAACTCAAATTCTTTTTCCCCTTCCTATAACATTGTTATTTTCTTTCTACCTTTATAAAATGTGGCTTGTTTGGCATGGATATCAAGGTTATTGACGTTCCTCTTCAATTGTATTCCTATTTGTTCATTTAAAAACTTTTTCAAGTCTCACAGCTTACTCTTCCCCTATCTTACTCCATTTGCCTTCCTCCTGCCCTTAGTTGTGTGTGGAATTTTATATTTTCCCATTCTTATCTTGGATTCTGTTCCTTACTCTTATCATTTCTCCTCCCTCTATGCTCTCAGAATCATTTTTCTTTACTGTAGACATCTTATACTCTCTTTTTAATATAGTATTCTTGTTCTCTTTCCACCTTATTAATCTTTGGTCAGCTATTATTGTTATTGACTCTGTTATGGTTTTTCTGCAATTTTGTTCCTTTTGGTTCACTTTTTCAAGTTTTATTTCAAACTTCATATTATATCCTTCCCTTTTCTTATTCTATTTTGCCATTGACCTTCCCTGTTTTACTTATGTTTTAAATTTTATTTTCTCTCTTTCTTCATCTTGTTTCTATTCCCTACTCTTATTGTAGGGAATAGAATACTCCTCCCTCTTTCTTCTCAAAATAATTTTTCTCTCCTTTAGTCATCTCATATTCCCTTTTTCTTATCTTATAATATTCTTAATCTCTTTACACCTTTATTAATCTTTGCTCAATTCCTGTTGATGTTGCTGATGTGGTAGGGGGTATTTTTGTTGGTACAGGTTTGGTTTTTGGGTAGTATTGCTTTGTTAACCATCACCTGTACAACAGCATACAAGATGTGGCAGGGTCTGTGACTCCCAGTTAGCCAGCCAGAAGGGAGAACCCAGCAACAAATGAGCATAAAAAATCATTTCCCAAGTACAACAAGAAAGCCCACATAAGCTGAATAAAGTGCAACCCAAGAGCACCCCAATAAGGAGATCAAAAGGAATGCACCACTGAGTCCCACAGAACTCCTACCACAGAAGTCTACCCCACAAAGACATGCAGGCAAAGTAGAGCAATCTGAGATGCAGAAACAAACAAAAAGAGTCACCTAAAATGGGAAGACAGAAATAACCTCCAATCAAAAGGAAAGGAGGAATACCTAGAAAAATAGCTAAAAGAAATGGGAGGAAACAATATATCAGACATAGAATTTAAAAAAATGTGGTTACAAGGATGCTCAAGAAATTCAGTGAGAGCTACAAGGAATGTTATGGGAACTATAAGGAACTTAATGGGAACTACAGCAGCATGAAAAAGGACATAGAAACTATGAATAAGAACCAGGAAGAAATGAAGAATACAGTATCAGAAATGAAAAATAAACTAGAAGGAATTAAAAGAAGGCTAGATGAAGCAGAGCAGAAGACAAAGTAGAATGAAATACCCAGTCAGAGCAATAAAATGAAAAAAGACTAAAAAAGAATGAGGATAGTTTAAGGGAGTTTCAGGACAACATGAAACATAACATTTGCATCATGGGAATATCAGAAGGAGAAGAAAAGGAGCAAAAGATAGAAACCCTGTTTGGAAAAAATAATGACACAAAATTACCCTGACTGGCAAGGTCATGCAAGTTTAGGAAGCTCAGAGGATTCCAATCAAGGTGAACCAAGACACATTGCAATAAAAATGGCAAATTTTAAAGACAAAGAGAGAATCTTAAAGGCAGTAAGGGAGAAACAGCTAGTAACATGCAAGGGAGTTCCAATAAGGCTATCAATAGATTTCTCAACAGAAACACTACAAGCTAGAAGGCAATGGCATGAAATAATTCAGGTAATGAAAGGCAAAGACTTACAACCAAGACTATTCAGCAAGGCTCTCATTTAAAATGGAAGGTGAAATAAAGAGCTTCTCAGAAAAAAGAAGGCTAAAAGAGTGCATCTCCACCAAACTAGCACTGTAAGAGATGCTAAAGGGACTGCTATTAAAAGGAAATGAAAAGAGGAACTCAGGTACAGAAAATATGGCAATGAATAAGTACATATCAATAAGTATATGTCAACCTTAAACATAAATGGATTAAATGTTCTAATCAAAAGACATAGGGTAGCTGAGTGGATAAGAAGGCACAGCCCACATATATGCTGCCTAAAAAAGGCCTGCCTACATATGAGTCATCAATGGTCTTAATCTTGTCTGCTCAGCCCAAGGTTTATAGCAAAGATTGAGAAATAGCCTCACTCCTCATCTCACTAATAGGTGGAAGTCGGCTTAGCCTTCCCCAAACCTTGAGTATCTTTAGAATGTCAAGCCTCAAGGCAAGTTCTTTTCTGCTCTCATCTACCCAGAAGCATGGGAAAACAAGGCTTGGGATGGGGATAAAATTTACCAACACCAGGAGGAAGCTAGTCACTAACAAGCAGGCTGGATATTCCAAGGCCTTTTGTGTGAAGAGGGCTGGTATTTAACATCAAATAACTATGTCATAGCAAAAAACACAGATTCTTCTCCCTGTTGTGTTTGATTAATGCCATCCTGGCTGTGGTGGTAAGGCAGGCTGGTCCCACTTATTGGCCCAGCCTGTGGAGGGCCCTGAGCCCACAAGTGCACCTTCTGCAGCTCTGGGCCATGGATTGGGCTTTGCATGGGGAACATGTCACAATAGGGCCATTTATGTCACTCCTGATGGTTTTGGGCTACAACTGTAGCCCATGGGTTTCATAGAAAAGCCTTCATTTTTGGAAGAAAGGCAGCAGTGGCATTCAGCTGGCCAGGGAGTACTGTAGCTATGTGGCTGTGCTTATGTAGCAATCCAGATGAGATATGCTGAATGCTTTTTATTTCCCAGTTCCTTTGAAGTTATAGTTCTAGACATTACCTAAATGGCTCTAAGTCCCAGGAGACTTCAAAGGAATCTCAGGAAACACCTTCTTGATTAGGACATATACTAATTATCAGTAAACACATTCAGCCCCTCATTGGGCACCCTGTGTCCCAGTCTTCCATGAGGGGAGCCCATGTATTGTGAGGAATTAGGGTGTGATGTTTCCATCATCCTGAGGGAACCCCAATAGGTGCACCCTTCAGCAAACAGGCTACAAATGCTCTGGACTTGGACTGCTTTCTGGTGGAGCCAGCATCCCAGACTGCCTCCTCAAGGTCATCTCAGGGCTACTTTGGTGCTTTTCACTCTGCCCTAACCCATCAGAAGATTCTAAAAAGCTCTATCTGTGAGCTAAAGGACTTCAAATAGAGGTAGAAAACCACTAGCTAAGCTACAAAGAATCATTTTTAAATATCTGAAATGGGACCATTGGAATAAAAGTAGGCTTCTCAGGCCCCCTGCTTCTCTTCTTCTCACCCCAGACTACACCTCATCCCTACACATACTTTTCTTCCCCTTTTCTGCCTGTCCTAGTGAGGGGGAGCTGTTGTCTTTTGTTGTGTCTTGCTTTGCACAAGCTTGGCTCCTGGCCTTCCATGCCATGTCTGTGGGTTCTTGGCCAGCTAGTGCACGTTCACCTCTATTCAGCCTTTGGCAGCCAGCTGCAGATGAGTGGAGTGCCCTGCCCATCATGTGGGTGGATGATTGGGGCAGAGGTTAGGTAAGGGCTGGTGCAGTGTGCTGGGGACTGGAGCCCTCGGATGTTTGTCCATGGGGCCCACCTTCCCTTTGGCCTGTTGTGACTTTCTCGAGGGTATGGCTCAGACAGACTGAGCCCTTGCACACATGATTGTTTGAACTTCCTTCTCTGGCTCATTTGTTTACAGCTTACCCATTTTCCAATTTGAAGCTTCTTACGGGGGGGGGGAAGACAATATAAAAGGAAACAGGAAATTCAGTTTCCACTGAAAGTAGGAGCCTCAGGATGCCCTTCAGCAGGTGCTTTGATTGGATAGAGCTGGCTCAGCACACATGGTTAATACGGAGGAGGCCCAATCACTCCAGAATGACCCACCTGTTGTCTCCATGATCTCAGTGAGGGAATGGACAACCCTCCTGGCTGGGGACCACTCCTGCCCACTGAGGGGGATCTCAGTTGTGGCCTGGCAGGAAGGGAGCGCCTGAAAACTTCCTAGGGCAGCTCAGACAGGAACAAAAGCTTTGGGCCTTTCCCTTTGGTGTTGCCCCTGTCACCTGCCTTTCCTTGGGCCTGTGGACTGTGTAGAGGATTAGTTATGAAGTCACTGTGACCATGAACTGGGCTAGAGGTTTTTGGAAAGTGGGTTGAAACAGAAAATTGCTTTAATCTCTTTTTCTGCCCTAAGGTGGGGGAAAAAAATCTTCTGGCCTTATTTGCTTTCTGAGATTCATGGCAAGACCTCATTTTAATCAGGGATCATTCATATGACATGGCACAAAAGGCATATCTGTATTTTAAACTTCTTGGCTCTCTTGCACTGGTATTTGTGGCTTAAAGGAAGGTATGGATTTCTACTACCTCAGCAGAGGTTGTCCTTCTTTTGATTTAAAATATGAACTTCTGAGTTGCTGGATGAAATGTTCTAGAAATAACATTTGAGTGAAAAACTAGACTTCAGTTTCCACCTCCTTTCTGCTACATAAACCTACATGGTACTGCTAATTAGGCAGAAGCATAGGAACAGATGAAAGAGTGTATGTTACTGATGCCTTCTGACCACAAAATCAAACAATAGACCTTTTTATCTCCTAGTCAATACTCAGCCTTATCATCTCCCCTCTTAGTCAGGAAGCAACAGAAAACTACAATTTGGGTGCAGGCATGATAGTGCCAGCCAGTGGGAGTGACTGGGGGTTGTTTTCTTACCCTCATGCTAGCAGTCTGTAAATGAAAACAAACAAAAACTTTGCTGTTTATTCAGTGCTTCTGGACCTGGTAAAAGTAAACGAGGTGATTTAATAAACTAAAAAAACCCATGATTCATGCAAGTAGGAAAATATAAATATGATTAGACCATAGGGAAAAATGAGGTTAGGAGAGCCGCATGTACTAGTGAAGAGATTGGTTAAGATTCAAGACATTTTCTAAATTCCAAGCTTAGAATTTCTTAGTGTCCAAAAGAAAGGGAGTGAATAGTCCCAATTTCTTGACAGGAATTGCATGTCTGTCAAGCTAAGGTGTCCAGGCACTAGAAGACTTGTGGGAGCCTCAGGGCCGTAGGGCAGTTTTCATTTCGATGCTGTAAGAGCTCGTGGAATTGGCCACATGGAGGTGTGATTCCCAGTTACATAGAGGAGACGGACACAGGAGTAAGGGAGACTAGTGCTCATGGGGCATGGTTCTTCAGGCCAGCTCTGCTGAATCATTCATGGGCATGGATGGTCTCCTCAACAGTCTTCAGATGTAGGGGATGTTTTGTCCCTGTTATACACATGAGAAAATTAGGGTTCAGTAAGGTTAAGCAAACAGCTCATGAAGTCACAGCTTGAAACCTCGAACAGAGATTTGATCCCAGAGATAACATCCTTTACCTGAGGCTGTAAAACTTGTCTTCACATCTGTAAGCCAGAATGAAAACCTTTTTGTGCACACATGTGTGCCTGTGTATGTGTTCCAAGTAGGGCTTCTCAAATTTGCAAATGCATCAGGATCACTAGGCTTGTTAAGAGTACAGATTGTTGCCCTCCCACGCTGAAGTTTCTGAGGCAGCAGGTCTGGGGTGGGGCCTTGCTAAAACCTGCATTTCAAACAAGTTCCAAGTTGCTGGCCCAGGGTCCCTACTCCTAGGGTCACCCATGTGGTGTGCCTTTTTCCCTTTGTACCCATCACTCCCCTCCCCTCTCTGTTGGCATCATCATGTGTTTTGTGTGTTCTCTTAGGTGGGAGTCATTGATATGGACTGATCCCTCCCTTATACATGGTGGGACTGAGCAGGGGCTCTGTCCACAGTGACAGGCTGAATCCACATAGAGCTGGAACGAGAGCCTCAGACCTCTGACTCCAGGCCAAGATTCTCTCATTGAACCACAACGATCAAGATGCCTTTATGCTCAAGTAAAAGAACTCCCAGCCTTCCCTGAGTGCTGCTGGAGCAGGTCATGGTACATCCAGGGAGATAAATATGCATTGGGTGGGGTCCCGCTCATCTTAGGCTTTAATTCAAGTCTTGTGTCCCACAGTGGTCCACTGTGCGTTTGTGGAGTGCCTCAGAGTTCACAAGCCTCTCACATGAATCACCTTACTTACCCTTGGAACACTCCTGTGGGTCGACTTTGTGGGCCAGACATTAGCCAGACTGTGGACATGAGAAGGCAGAGATCAGAAAGCTGAATGTGAATGGCTGGGAGTTGGGCTCATGGTTTAGAGCTGTTTTTATTCCAGCTCCTCTCTCTCTCTGCATCCTAGGACCTCCATACTGGCCTCAGCCTTCTAACTAACCACTGATGACCTAAACTTGGCTCTTTTCTTTTCACACTGCCACCTTCTTGCCCTTTAAGTCTCTCTCACTTGCCAGTGCTGCCAGTCATGGTCATGTTTCTCTAGAGTGTAACACAGATGAGGGGTTGGGGATGGAGGACAAGGGGTATGCCAGGCCCAGGATGAGAAAGGGAAGGAGGGGGTGGCATGGTCAGAATGTTCATTCTTCTGGTGGGAAGGGGACCGCCTGCCCACCTCTTTAGAGCCCCCATGTGCTTCCATTTCATTTACTCCACCAGTCTCTCATTTCTGCCTTCTGGTTGGCTGGTCCAGTTAAAGTGTGTGGGAACTTTGGAAGGACAGTGGTGAGTAAGAGCAAACTTTGCTTGTTTAGCTAATTAAAATGTATCACACTTGCATTTTGACATAGCAAACCAGATTTGTTTGGTAATAGTAGTAATACTCAAACTATATGTCATATGTTGGGTACAATTTATAGACATGCAGCTGTCTTTTGATTTCTCATGATGTAAAGGGAGATAAAGCATCTTTTGAAAGCCTGTGCAGATCAGTGATGTCTGCCATGTTCTGTATCCCACTCTGTCCCAAGTGGTACCATGAGCCACACATGGCATTTTGTTTGGAAAATGTGGCTACCAACACTTAGGAACTGGATTTTAATTATATTTACTTTCAGTGATTGAAATGGGAAAAGCCACATGCAGATCACACCTATTTTAATGGAGTTAAGGAATTGTAAAATAATCTTGTCTTTTTTTATTGTTTAATTTACTAAAGAATCTTGTGGATTTGATGGAAAGATTAGGTCTAAAAGAAGGGAGTGACTGAGCTGGGACTTTTTGACACCTGGCCTGGAGCCTCCTCATTTGTAGCACCTATTTCAACAACTGACCAACCTGGGTGATATCTGAACAGTTAACTTCTCTGACCTCAGTTTCCTCATGTGTGAAGTAGGGTTCTAAGACTTGTGAGATTCTGTCTCATCCCATTATTGGCTACTTGGGATTCAAAGATCTCTATTTTAGTAATGAAAAAAAAAAAAAAAGGTTTATTAAATGCCTGGGGGCCAGGCTGGTGTTCCTTAAGTCACTCTCAGCTGGGTGGAGGGACTGGAAGTGAGGATGGTTTCAAAACTGCAGCCCTTTGGGCTCCACCCAGATGCAACTCAGAGGCAGGAAATTGTCATTTTAACAAGTTTCCCAGCAATTCTTATACAAACCACTACCTTTAAACATGCATACCAGGCTGACCTCCCACTAGGGATCTTGAGAACTTCCCAGTCTGGCGGTCAGTGCAGAAACCCACAGTATGGAGTCTAACCTGAAAGTTGGGGCTAGAGAATAGTTTTTCATGTGGGGTGCTCTGAGTCCTCCAGGACCAGCTAGTGTGATGCCCAAGTACCTGCCTGCTTGAATTCAAAACATCAGAGGTTACTTCTTTCTTTCCTATAAATATTGCAGATGGGGAAGGAATAAGAGTAGGTCTGTGCATTTCTGAACTTCAATATTTAAGGGCAAGCTTCAAGTGTGTTTTTGAAGAGACCCTATTCTAACCTCCTGTTGTTGGAGCTAACCACAATAAATCACCAAATTGCGATTTTAATATTAGAATATTGCTTTGTCCTGAGAAACAGACCTGAACCCGAATAATATTTCTGCCTAACTCTAATCTTATCATTTTTCATTTAGGCCAAAACCCTTTCTCATTTTTAGGAGGAGGGAGATGAAGGAGCAGTTGTTCCCAAATAGAAGCTCTATCTATCTCCTAGTTTCATTAACCCTCCTCTATGTTCTGCCTGTCAGCATCTGCAGAAAGAACTTAGAGTGGGATCAGCTCCTTTGAAATTTTTAACTTTAATAGTTCATGTAAAAGCAGGTGTGTAAGCAGATCATTGAGCTCATTTCAGTCGTGATCCTGTAGGTCCTTTCAAAGCTAAGGTCATATTTAGTTACAATCAGCCCTTCCCGGGATATGCCTTGGGCCCTGAGGGTGGAAGTTGCATGGGGCCACTGTAGAGCATGGCAATTGCAGTGGGTAAGTGCACCCTATCACTTCTGAAGACTTATATCAAAATTCAGCTGTAGCAGTGGCCTCTTTTAAGCCCTTTTAAGGTTTAGCTCTTTCTGTTATTTAGGATGGCTTGGTGTCTCAGTCTCTTATAGTTTTTCCTCATTTCTTCTTGAATCAGTGCTCCTCCCTGAGACCCGTCCATCTCCCATTTTGCTTCTCCTCACTTAGAGGCTTGGTGCCATCCTAGGTTATTGTAGGATTTGCCACATGGAAGACATTATGCTGGTTCTTTGGAGACACGCAGATGTACATGACATTATGTAGTACATTATGGCCTAGTAAGAGAAGTAGTTGATTATAGAAATGAACCAGGATTTTATAGTTGCAAGAGACAAAAAATCTAACTTGAACCAGCCCAAATAAAGAAAGAAAGGTGATACAGTCCTGAGGTAGGTGGCATTGGTTGGGGCTGGATTTGTGGCCTGGATGATGCCATCAGGATTTGGTTTCTTTACAACACTGGGCCTCCCCCAAGTTGGCTCCAGGGTCACCTCTGGGAGTAGGGTGGTACAGCATCTTCACCCCTTTTCTGGAAGCCTTTCTGGAAAATCTTCTGGCAGCACCTACAGAACATGTGAAGAGTCCCTGGGCTGGCTCTGCAAACTGGTGATGTGGTGGCAGGTGGCTTGGAGTCAGGACCTGTGCTCCCTCTGGCCATCAGGGGATCCCATACAGGCCTCAGGAATGACAGTGGGAGTGGAGTGGTTGTGTAACAGGAAATTGGTGGCTGTTCAGAAGGAGGTGAACCATGCATGTCCACACCAGGAAATTACTATAGTAGGAATTTGAAAAGAGTTACAAGTCAAGTGAAAAAACAAATGTAGTGGAAGTGCCGAGGTTGGAGATATGGGGAGAAATCAGGGACTATTAAATGTGGAGTTTCCTGGTCCGACTGGGTCCCTAACCTTCATCCATATCATCTTTGTTTGGAAGAGTACTCTCAAGCTAGCATGGCTGTGCCCTCCAGCTCTGTGGCCTTCTGTGTGGCATTTTCCAGCAGCTCCTCCTCTCGTCCCATGCTGCCCTCCCTGCCTGTCACATTGTCTAGTCCTCTACAGACAACAGAACTCTACATAATTCTTCAAGGCCCAGCTGCAGTTATCTTTCTTCTGGGAAGATTGTCCTGCCTGGGCCAGCTGAAGTCAATGCTTTCTTCCCTGAATTCCAGTTCACTGTCAGCAGTCACCCTGGGCCCTCCCAGTGTCTCTTCCTTTGATCTGCGTGTGCCTACAGTCATGCATGGTGACCTTCACTTGGGATGCTTCTCCAGTTACTTCCCAACCCTGAGCATAGTGGACACTGATTGAGTATTGGTCCTGGCGCAGTGGGTGTGGAATTTACTTGTGTTATGGGTGGACAGAGAGTAGTGAGCAGCTCCATGTTTTCATTTTTTTGTAGGAAGGTGGTGCCCAGACACTGGTGTGTGTATATATTTTAATACTTTGGCTCTTTCCTGATTTATATAGATGTCTCTAATGCTTAAAATTTCATGCTACAGACTACATACTTGCAGTGTTTGGCAAACATTGCACTGTTTGCATACAATACTGTCAGAAATTCAACTAGCAGCCTTCATAGTCTCCAGAATGTGCTTGGTGGCAGGTGTCATATTGTGCATTTTGGTCCCTCAAGGGCTTTTATTGTCTCTTTAATGAGCAGATGCCATGAATTCTGTTGTAGACAGTATGTCTGTAAGTCTGAAGATATTTAGCATGTGTTTTATCTCCATGTGCCACCTCTTTCTTTCCCCTCTTTTTGATGTCCTTATTACTTTAGGATATTTGTGAATATTGTAGAGAGACTTCCCATATACCTCACATCCCATTTCCCCTATTAACACCTCATATTGGTGTGGTACATTTGATACCATATTATCCACTAACATCTGTACTCTATTTGGATTTCTTGAGGTTTTCCATAATGCCCCTTTTCTGACCCAGGATCCCATCCAGGAGGCCCCATCACATTATATTTAGTTGTTATGTCTGCTTAGGCTTCACATGGCTGTGATAGTTTTTCAGACTCTCTTTGTTTTTGATGGCCTTGGTAATTTTGAGGAGTGTTGATCAGGCATTTTGCAGACTGCCTCTCAACTGGGTATGCCTGATTTTTTTTCATGATTAGACTGGAGTTAAGGGTTTTTGAGAGGAACACTACAGAGATGAAATACCCTTCTCATCACATGATATTAAAGGTATATGCTATATTCCTTGAGTTTGTTTATTTATTTTTATTGTGTTAAAATACATATATGGAACATTTTCCATTTTCATCACTTTTAGGGTCCAGTTCAGACATTAAGTGCATTTGCGTTGTTGTGCAATCATACCAACATCTGTCTCCAAAACTTTTTCATCATCCGCAACTGAAACTCTGTACTCGTTAAATACTAACCATTGCATACCCACTTCTCCTGGCAACCAGCATTCTACTTTCTTTCTCTATGAATTTGTTCTATTTTAATATAGGTTTTATTATTATTCAGGTGTGGTGACATCAACAGAGATAGCTGCCATCAAAAAGATAGAAAGATAGTGTGTTACTCACAGTTCTCAAAAGGAAGGGAACACCAGGCACAGGGGGACACATAGGGAAGAACCAGGGTCAGTCAGAAGGCAGAAGCAGTGGGGGAGTGAGCAAGAGCCTTGGTTGTGGTTTACAAGGAAGGAAGGGAAACAGCAGGTAAGAAGGTTTATGATTGGCTAGTTTGAATGATTTCAGTGAACTCTGGGCATAGGACTGTCCCTAGTTGTCTGGTTCTTACCCTAGGGTGATTAAGGAAAGTGTATAGTGGTCCAGAGTGTGAGAGCCCCACAGAGCTAGTGGTTGGAGCTGTGGGCCCTGAATTGAGTGGTTTGCATTTGGAAGGCACACTCATGGATGAGTTGTTTACTACCTCTGGAACTTGGCTAACTCTGAGAGGGGCAGTGTTTCCAGGGTCAGCAACACCCCGGATGTCAGAGCATTGGAACACAGAACATGAAGCATGGCTGATACTGGTAGGTTCATCACGTAACTAGACTCCTATAACACTGGCCTTTCATGTCTGGCTTGTTTCACTGAGCATAATTTCTTCAAGGCTTGTCCATGCTGTATGTAGTCTGTGTCAGAATGTCCTTCCTTTTTAAGGCTGAATAATATTCTATTACATGTATGTACCACAAATTCTGTTTATTTATGTAATATATTTATTTTTAAAGAAGACCAAAAATTCCATTCTCATGTCTAAATCTCCTGGAATTCACTGGCCAATTGGCTTCCCTTTGGGGCCTTCTCCCATCCTGGCTAAGGGATGGTCCATGTGGGAGAGCAGGGAGAGCTACACTTATCTGTGGGGGAGCTGGGCTGACAGTGCAAGACAAAAGTGCACTTTGTTATGTGTCCTCAGTCCTCACTGAACATCAGCATTCAGACAGAGCAGGAGAGATGGCTTCTGTGATGCAATTACTGTTCGTTACTCTGACCTTAAAGAAGCCTTGGGTGGCTTGCCTTACCTGTGTGCACATGACTTACCTGACTCCCCTGCTGGAGTGGTCTCTTTAGAGAATCTTTGTACAAGTTCAGATGGACTCTGAGGCTAGAGCAGTTATCCACCTCAGCTCCAATTACTGCTCTTTCCTCCATAGCTGTGAGGAATTTGTGGGTGAATAGAGGGAGGCAAGATGATGTGATGACATTTTGACAAGTGTGTTACAATAAAATGAACTCCCATAGGAGAAGGTTAATGCAATTATCAGCCACATTAACATTGGCATCCTTAGAATTGTGTCTAGTTGGGGCAGGATACTTTTCCCTTCTTGTGAAGACCAACTCCCACTGATATTCTAACATATAGTGCTTGAATTCTTTTTCCAGAAATATCAATTAAGAGTCAATATCCCTATCTGTTCATAGGTTTTTCCACTGGAGGTTTCTGCTATATTTACTTCTCTTCTTTCCATGTAGTGGTTAACAAGGCTGCAGCCTTCTACCCTCAGCTAACATGTGGCTAAGGACAATACATTAATTTTAACATTAGCCTAAGTAAAAATTTAATTAGTATTTTTAGTCTGCTTCCAAATTATATCTTATCATGTATTCTAAAGGCAGCTATATAATATTTGGGATTTATTTGTTCTGTTGGATCATCTATTCCTTGTTCCTCTTATTTTTAGTAATGTAGGATTCACTACAGCTGGGGTAGGGTATATACTATTTTGAAAACAGTCTTATTAACATACAATTCACATGCCTTATAATTTTCTCACAATGTGTGATCCAGTGGCTTTTATTGTATTCACAGAATTATGCATCCATCTCCATAATCAATTTTAGAACAATTGTTCTTTTATTGCCAAATCATAATCTGTTGTATGACCATACCACATTTTATTTGTCCATTCATTTGATGATGAAAATTTTAGTTATTATTACTTTTGACCATTATCAACAATGCTGCTGTGAATATTCATATATAAGTTTCTGTATGGACTTGTATTTTCATTTTCCATGGTGTATACTTAGGAATGGAATTGCTGAATCATTTGATAACTCCGTTTAATCATTTGAAGAACTGCTAGTCTGTTTTTCAAAATGGCTGCATCATTGTATGTTCCTAGAAGTGTATGAGAGTTCAAATTTTTGCACATCTTTGCCAACACATATTACCTATCATGTCGTTTATAGCCATTATAGTGGTATCATATTTTAGCATTGGAAAATAATATGGAGTTGCTAGAAGTATAGAAAGAAGTTCAAGTTATTACAAGTTCCAGACTGTGTAACCTGGGTGAGTTGCTTAATTTCTCTGAACCCTAGTTTGCCTGTCTGTAAATAGGATATAATTATAACTATGTCATAGTATGCTTGTGAAGATTGACAGAGGGAACATGAAACAGCATGGTGCCTCACACATCTTGATGCTCAGTAAGTATGAGCCTTTATCATTATGTATAAAGTGATGCCAACTATGGGTTGCTACCCTTTCCTTCTACTCTGTCTATCCCTTCTTTTTGGAATGGGGTGATTAACTAACTGTGTGTTTTAGGGAAGTGTGGGATCACCTGGCTGAGCAAAGATGAGATAATTGGATACAGCAAGGTGAGGGAAACCGAGGGCTCTAAGAACTATTCCTCGATTTTCCTTGATGATGCTTTAAGGGGTCACTTAAACACATCTGGCCCTTCTTACATGAAACTAAGTTAATAATACAATTTTACTGAGCTCTAATATATGTACAGTAATTCGAACTTTTTGGTTTCTAGGTCTGTGAATTTTCACAAATAATTGCAGTCAAGAGACTACCACCATAATCAAGATATAAAAATCTAGGTCTATTAACTCTGAACAAACTTTCTGCTTCTTTGTTGTCATGCTTTCCTCCCACCCCAGCCCCTAGCAATCACCAATCAATTTTCTATTCCTATAGTTTTGCATATTCCAGAATGTCATATAAATCGGATCACATAATGTGTAGCCTATGAGTCTGGCTTCTCTCACTCAACATACCATGTTTATAATTAATACATGTTCTTGTGCCTATCAATAGTTGGTTATTTTTTATTGCTGAGTGATTTTCCACTGTATGGATGTACCATAATAGAGTGTCCATTTAACATTGAAAGACATTTAAGTTATTTCTAGTTTTTGACAATTATTAATAAAGTCATAGTAAATATTCACATAAAGGATTTTGTGTAAACATAGCTTTCCAATTCACTTGGATAAATATTTAGGGGAGGGATTATACAGTGAATGTGTATTTAATTTTATAAGAAATTGCCAGATTGTTTTCCAAAGTAGCTATACCATACAATTAATAATATTTTATCCAAGCTATGGAAATCTCTGAATTTATGACTAATTGGCTGCTAAGAATATGTTTGCATCTTGATAGTCATGTATACTTTTCTGAAGCACCTAGAGTTCTGGTTCTCCAGCTGTTAGTAGGTAAGCCATGAAATGTGTGTTCCATGGGAAGAGTCCCATAAGGAAAACTTTAGGTTAAGAAAAGTTAAACTTTTTCTTTATTGCAGGATATTTAGAACCTAAAACTTGAGGTACCTTAGGAGGGAGATGAAATAGGCAGTTTTTCTAACAAATGTCTTTTGGGGACACTGTTCTTTGGAACCAATTTTAGGAAACACTGGCTATAGAGTACATAAATTCTCAACACATTCCTTTTATGTTATCTGAACTATCTCTGTAATGATCAGTTTTGGCTCTTTAGTATTTAAAATAATAAACACTAAAGATTTCTCATTCATCCTATATGTTTATATCAGAGGATGAGGGGCTTTATTCTTGCTGATCTCACTCAGGAGTATAGGTTGACAAGAGGGGAATATGGCAGATGGCACTGAGGCTCTTGAAGTGACACATGCCACATCCACTTGTCTTTTATTTGCTAACCACACCTGACTTTCTGGGGGAATTCAACCTGACATGTTTTTTATAAGAGGAGAAATGGAATATTGTTGAACAGTTCTGTTACCAACTCAATTCTAAAGGGCTCCAGGCAAAATTATATTGTTTTATGTATTTATGTGTTTGAGGAGTTGGATGTATGCCTGTACCTCAGTGCCTGTTGTCACTTGACCTCAAAGTTTCTCAGGCTATCAGGTGTATGTGTCTGTTACCTGTGAAGTTGTGCTAATTCCTCCAGGCCAATAGGCTATCATTTTCCTCTTTCTTAGGGGCCAGAGCTTTAACACCAGACCACAGAATGATAGTTGTAGGTGAGGATTCCCTTGGAGTCTGTGTAGCCTGTGGCTTCCAAGCACCTTGTAGCAGGAGCCTTTCTTCAAGTAAAAACTTATAAAGATAGAAAAACTGAGTGGATCTGGGAGAACTGAGGTTGAGAGTGCCAAGAATCCTCCCTGTTTTTCTATTCTTCCTCTTCCTCTTCCTCTTCCACCCCAGGGATCTCTGAAGGCTCCAGAGAGTCCAGTTTGAAAGACCCTAATCTTTTCTAACTCTTTATCTAGTGTCTAAGTAGGGTGAGTATGTAGCATACAAATCAGTGCTCATTAGTATAACAGGTGTACATGGTCCCCTGAAATGAGGAAGCAGGTTAGAAGTGACAGTAGGAGGGCCCACATCAGGATGTGAGAGATTGCTGTAGGCATTGGGCCTCCAAGGCTTTTGTTTGTTTTGCTTTTGCTGTTTTTTGAGGTCAGTAGTGAGAGAGAGAGAGTACCCTCTCTCTCACTACTGTTTTGAATGAAGTTAAAGACAACCAAGCACTGCTAGAGCCAATGTACAGAAAAAAATGTAATGGACTTTTTTGCCAACCCAATACATTGCACAGAGGAGGGCCTCTGAAGTTCACGGCCCTTACTTTGAGAGGCTATGGGGTTTTACTTTGACCTATGGTAAGATGCATAAAACTTATTTAAATTTTAAACCTCTCCAAGATTAATGGTTTGTTTCTGGGGGACATTTTTAAAGCTGTTACTCTGCCAAAAAGAAAGAAATCTCTTTCCAGGAGTGAAAACTGGCTTCCATTGACAACTTCCATTGACAGTGGTAATGGCTTCCATTAACCTTCAAAAGATTACTTTGGACCTTTTACTAATAACCAAATTCCCCTGGGGTAGAGGAGCCAGACTGTTTCTGCAGTCATGGGGGTGGGCGTGGGAAGTTTGAGGGGTTGGGGATGGGCATGTGATTCCTCAGAAGGTGCCTGCTTTTCCCAGCAAAGCCCTTTTGGGGCATTCTCTGATGTTCTTTCCTCTTGGTAGCAGGAAGCAACACCAGTAAGGAACTCTGCTCCCACACCATTGATGTAAATTATCCATTAGCCCTACTTTCCTCCTCCCTCAAATATACCACACGTATGTGATCATGGGCGATGTTTATTAGGAAGCAGAAGGGAAAGTCTTCTGCATTTTAGGAAAGAAATGATGTATTTTGTTATGGTTATTCCTTTGCATACATTTCATTGAAGGTGATGATGAATGAGGTCTCTATTTTGTTTAGAAACAAGGACAGTACTGTTGAAACTACCACTAGAAGATGCTGCTCAAATGGGAAAGGAACCTAAAGGTCAGGGAAATCCTCACTACCCTGCACTGCCTCCTTATTTTATTTTTCTTCCTGACACCCATGGAACTGTTTCCTGTTTGCAGACTGGTGCTGCAGCTGAAGTATGGCATGGACCAGACACATGTACCCCATACAGGTAGGGGGACTCAAACCCAAGGTCAAAACCACAGTTACTGTGACAGTTGGTAAAAGCCTGCAGGTGATATGTGCTTACAGGCTCAGGTGATGGGGCCAGACTAGCTAGAGGATGAGGAGAAGTAGCCACCACACAATGTTCAGCTGGCCCAAGGGTTAAATATTTAAAAACTCAGGGCACAGAAACACTGGAACAATCTATACCTGTTGCAAGATACCCATCCAAATTTAAAAGTGGGAGAAGGCAACCAGAGAAAATAGTGGTGTCATGTTGACTGTTTACAATGTTAAAAACAAGTTTAAAAAAGAAACTAACCAAAACAAAACTTCATGCCCTGGCCAAGTGGCTCAGTTAGTTGGAGTGTCATCTCATACACGAAAGGGTTGAGGGTTCGATTCCTGGTCAGGGTGTGTATGGGAGGCAACCAATTGATGTTTCTCTCTCACATCAATCTTTCTCTTTCTCTTTCTCTCTCTCTTCCTGCCCCCCTCTTCTCTTCTCTCTCTCTCTCTCTCTCTCAAATCAATAAACATATCCTCAGGTGATGATTTCAAAAGAAAAATGTCATTAAACTGAAAGTCAAAATACACATAAGGGAAAGATATTTACAGAATCAATTTCAAAGAGTCAGTACTTTTTTTATTTTTAGATTTATTTATTTATTTTTAGAGAGAGGGGAAGGAAGAGAGAAAGGGAGAGAAACATCAATGCGTTGTTGCCTCTTGCAATACCCCAAACTGGAGACCCAACCTGCAACCCAGGCATGTGCCCTGACTGGGAATCGAACTGGTGACCCTTTGTTCACAGGCCAGCACTCAATCCACTGAGACCACCAGCCAGGGCTTAATATTTTTTAAAAAGATTTTATTTATTTACTTTTAGAGAGAGGGAAAGGGAGGGAGAAACAGAGGGAGAGAAACTTTAATGTGTGGTTGCCTCTCACGTGCCCCCAAATGGGGACATGGCCCACAACCCAGGCATGTGCCTTGACTGGGAATCAAACTGGCAACCCTCTGGTTCGCAGGCTGGTGTTTAATCCACTGAGCTACACCAGCCAGGGCAGAGCTCAACATATGAAGAATTTTCAATATATGAAGAATTTTCAATGTATGAAGAATTTGTTTAAAGTAATTATTTAAAACTATCCAAAACTGATCATGCTAAGTAACAAGAAAAATATTAAATAATTCATGATGGGAGAAATGACAATAATGCTGGAAAACATTTAATTTTGGTAATCTGAATACATGGAAAAATGTTTGATTTAAGTAATCAAAGAGGTACATATTTAAAAAAAAACAATAAAGTGCCATTTCTCAGTTGTCAAATTAATAAAGAATGTTGAAAAGTACAGAGTCTTGATAAGGCTGTGGTCACTGGTTAGTAAGCTAACCCTTCTGCAGCCCAGTGTGATTGATGGATCGGAAACCTTTACAACGTCTGTGTCTCTGACCCAGAGATTACTTTTGGGGAACTGCCATAAGAAAGAAATCCTCAACACAAACACAAAAGTCAAGCACCCTTTACACAAAGTTTTCACTTTAGTATTATGTTAAATAGAGCAAAAACTGGAGAACAACATCAATATTATTATTTAATAGTCTAGGGATTAGTAAATAAACTTGTATATGCAGTTAGTTCAGGGTTATGCACCTAGTTTAAAATGATTTTTTATTGTTGTTCAAGTACAGTTGTCTCCATTTTCACCCAACCACACCCCCCTGCCCCACCCATTCCCATCTCCTACCCTTAGGCTTGTCCGTGTGTCCTTTATATGTGTTCCTTGATGCCCCTTCCCCCTTTATCCCCTATTATCCCTCTCCTTCATCCTCTCTGGTTACTGTCAGTTTGTTCTTTATTTCAGCATCCCTGGTTCTATTTTCTTGCTTGTTTTGTTAATTAGGTTCCACTTACAGGTGATATCATATGGTATTTTTCTTTAACTTCCTGGCTTATTTCGCTTAGCATAATGTTTTCTGGTTCCACCCATGATGTTGCTAAGGGTAGGAGCTCCTTCTTTCTTTCTGTTGTGCAGTATTCCATTGTGTATGTACCACAGTTTTTTGATCCCTTCATTTACTGATGGGCACTTATTTTGCTTCCAGTACTTGGCTATTATAAATTGTGCTGCTATGAACATTGGGGTGCATAGGTTCTTTTCAGTTGGTGTTTCAGGGTTCTTGGGGTATAATCCCAGCAGTGGAATTGCCAGGTCAAAAGGCAGCTCCATAAAATAATTTTTATTAAGACTAATTCAATAAAACAGTGGTGGCTCTTAAAAAGAAACACCAAATGGCATATACACTGATGTTCTATTTTTAAAACCTTATAAACTTGTGCATGAGAAAGGCTGGAAGACAACTAACAAAAGTATTAATAATGGTAGATTATATACTACCTTAAAATAATTTTTTTGTTTTCTATATTTAACAATTTTAAAAGTATTGTATATTCTTTTGATGATGAAAATAAAGCTTAATCTTTATGCTCTTGACTGCCATGTCAAGCTCTCCTTGATCTCGTGTAAAATAGTGGTCTGAGAATTTCTGACTTAGTGACTGGGAATTAGGAGCTCTGTGTGATGCTCATGGAAAAGCACTTTGTGAGACTGCCACTTATGTTTCAAGGCAGCACTCACCCATGTAACAGTGCTTGGGAGCAAAAGGGTAGGTAAAGAGACTGTCCCATGGGGGTTCACCACAGAGCTCCCCATCTCCCAGGAGGTCTTGTGTTCATCAGTGTAGTGTCCTCTGGGAGGGAAAAGAGAAGATAGGAAGGAGTGGGAGCTCTCTGGCAGCTCAGCTCTGCATCCATCCCCCACTCACAGCAGTGGACTGAGCACTGGGATAATGCAGACTGGTGTTTCTGACTTTGCAAGGTGACCCTGCCAACCTGGAAGAAAGCAGGATGCACCACTTTTTGCAAAGCATGTCAGCAGATTATTTGTGACACCCTTATTTTGCCTAATAGAAAATATGGGGAAGGGGATTTTCTTCAAGAGCTTTCTTTAGCTTTACTGATACCTTTGTTTTCAGAGCTTCTTTTTTTTTCTTCAGCTTTATTGAGGTATAATTGACATATAACATTGTGTAAATTTAAGGTATATGATGTGATGACTTGATACATACATGTATTGCTAAATGTTTATCACAATAAGGTTAGTAAATAAATCCTTCGCCTCACATAATTACCATTTTGTTGTTGTTATGGTGAGAAGATTAAACCAACTACCCAGTTTACAATACGGTATTGTTAACTATAGTTATGTAATGCTATACAATAAATTGCTGGTAGTTATTCACCTTATAATTGAAAGTTTCTACACTTTAACTAACATCTCCCCAATGTAAATTCTTTTTTTCCCAATGTAAATTCTTTTTTTAAGTACATTTTATTGATGATGCTATTACAGTTGTCCCATTGTTTTCAGAGCTTCTTAAACCTAGAGTGTGGTTACAGAAGGTGATTGCTTATGGGATCGTCTCACTCAACAGTAAATAGGGGGTGTGTCCTGTTCCTCACACAGCTTTTCTTATAGTAACCATTTCATATGTTGTTTCCATCTGTGGTTCTTACTATGTATGAGGGAAAGTCCCTGGTGCCCCAAACAATCTGTTGAGGTATGATGTGTCCCAGAAGGCAGCAGCTCCAGCACTTTCCTGGAGGATGGTCTGGCATTTGGCACAGTCAGGAATGGTGGGGACCAGAAAGATATTAGAGCAGCTCTTGGAGAGGGAATCCATTCAGTTGTTTGTTCTTTCTATTTGTAGAGAATAAAAGCTGCAGGTAAATACAGTAGTGAGTTGTCTGGATGCATGTTCGGGCTGAATGTTAAGGTTTTGCACATGTCCATTTTGCCCAAACATGCCCAAACTCCATTTCCCATCAGCATTTTGAGGTTCATACCCAGACCTCTTTCTTTCTGTAGTCTGTTGTACTTAGCATGGTGTTCTGCATGGAATCCAGGTGCTCCTTGAATCAAAGAGCAGATGAGTGACAGAGTGCTAGCTTTAGGTTATGCATTTTGTTTCATTGGAAGCCTCTGTAGGGGAGATGCTGTACACTCCCTCTGCTTAAGGAAATACTTGTATTTTGTTACGTTTTCAATGGATCCTTTTCAGAATAGTTACTTTTTTCCTCCTTAAATAAAAGTAAGTTGAATAAGGATATATTTTGCTAGTGAAAATCTGGGCCTTCTTTCCCTTATCAAGTTAGAATGTTTTTCAGATCAAATGAATTATGTGTCCTGAAGAGATTTTGAGTTTAGACCTTAATTTGACTTTAAGATCTGATGGGGAAAATGGTGTTAATGTACAGACATCGTTGTTTGCAAACATAAGAAAAACAAGGAAAAAATAGGAGCAAATGAAGGGCAATAACTTTGCTAAAAGTATTCTTGGTTGAAAACAGATTTTAGGGGCAGAGAATGCTCTGCCAAACACTCCAACTTAAACAGAATGGCCTGTGGAGAAGAACAGAACCCTGTTCCTGTCATCATGTGTTTTTAGGAGAGAACACCCATAACTATTTGCTTTTCATCATTAGGAATGATAACTGAAGAGACTGCCTGTCACGGCACCCTCCAGAATAGTTGCCGGTTTTCCTCTGAGGCTTAGGAACATGTGTGCTGACTGGTGAGGAGTCACGCCATCACTGAGAGTCTGGCCATGATTACCCATTTCAGAAATGTTTTCTGTTCACTGACGGGTTCTCAAATCAGGATGCTGGGCTGTTCTCAGAAGGCGTGTTGCCTAATCTGGTGGAAAAAGTCACGTAGTTACTCAGGGAATGCCAACCTTTGTCCCAGATTCTGTTGTTACTTTGCTTACTTGAGTGAAGGATGTTGTATCATATGGTGGAATGAGCCATACCCAAGGGTTCTAGACTTGGCCTAGGCATTTCTTCCTGGGGAATCACGATCACCCCCTTAAAACCTCCAGACTTCAGTTCTTTATATGCAAAATCAGGCTTGGACTGCATGGCCTCTTTCAGTTCCATCAGTAGGAGAGTCCCCTGCTAGAGACCTACAGTACAATAAACTATTGATAAATAGGTTTTTCATTCCTATAGTTTCAAACCTTTACTGGCATGACTATTTCCCATGTATCCTAGAGGCCATAGGTGGGAACACTTTAACCTTCCCTCTCTGTAGCCTCTGAGCTTGTTCATATTTTTACCTCTTGTCCTGCTTTCAAAAAACCAAGAGGTCTTTTTCTCTTCCTGTAAGGCCAAATTCTCCTTCTGGACTCTTGAGTACACCCTGTCTCCTGGGGAACTTGACACCCTGTCTTGGCCTCTCTCTAGTGTGCTGCCGTCTTCTCTCCCCCTATTTCTTATCAATATAATCCACATCCAGTCAGGACCACATCTCCCTAAACCAACCCTGCACCTTCCTTTTGACCAAAAAGAACTCTACAGAGCATCAGGAGAACTATAAGGCATGTAAGTGACCTTATTAATAAACACTTAAGAATGAGGCAACACATTGTCTAATATATTTCTAAAAATTAGTTAACGTTCAATGGTGATGAGAGGAGAATGAGACACAT
This sequence comes from Anoura caudifer, assembly GCA_004027475.1. Classification (NCBI taxonomy): domain Eukaryota; kingdom Metazoa; phylum Chordata; class Mammalia; order Chiroptera; family Phyllostomidae; genus Anoura; species Anoura caudifer. The sequence goes on from PVKU01004776.1 coordinate 29,390, forward strand.
TTGCACTTCTGCAAGTCAAAAAGCAAACTCTCTCAAAAGCAATTTGTCTAAATCTAGAAAGGGTACATAACATCTTTGATCTGGCAATTATACCCTGAGAATTGGACCAGGATAAAAGAAAAAAAGAACAGATTCATTTGTAAAGAAGCTTGTCATAGTGACAAAGCATTATGAAGGCTGGAAGGATATTGGAAGGACACAAAATCACACAAAATGATGTGATCCTCCCCTGTTTTTAATGTGATATGTGCATATATTGGGATAAAGAATGGGAAGAATATTGTAGGAATGTCTTTTTTGTTTTATTTTTTATTAAAATTTTTTTGTGAAATGATTTTGCCCATCATTTAATAAAACATCCATGACCTTATGTGTTTATTTGAGAACATTTAATTCCTAGTCTTTTAGCAAATTTCATTTATATAATACACCAGCAATTTTCAACCTTTTTCATCTCATGGCACACATGAAGTAATTACTAAAATTCTATAGCACTATAAAAATGTGTTACATTTTTTGTCCATCTGACAATAAAGTAGGTATAATTTATTCATGCACACCAGACTGCTATTGTTGTGTTGGCTGTTGTCATTTTATAATTTCACAGTCTAAGGGAAAAGAGGTTAGTGCCCCGACTAAATAGTCACAGCAGTTGAAAATTGCTGCAATATAGTGTTGTCAACTATAGGCACCATGTTACACATTTGATCCTCAGACATTATTCTCATAGCTGAGAGTTTGTACAATTTTATCAACCTCTCCTAATTTCTCCCAACCCGCAATAACTGGCAATCACTTTTCTACTTTCTGTTTTTGTAAGTTTAAGGTTATTTATTTATTTTTTTTTTAAGATTCCACATATACATGCTACCATGCAGTATTTGCCTTTCTCTGGCTTACTCCACTCACCATAATTCCCTCAAGGTTCATTCATATTGTTGCAAATGCTAGGATTGCATTCTTCCTTATAGCTGAACAGTATTCCATTATACATATGTACACACAGTTTTATCCATTCATCAGGGGACTCTTAGGTTGTTCCCATACTTTGGCTATTGTGAATAAAGCTGCAATAAACATGGGAGTGCAGGTATTTCTTCCATATTCTTATTTTATTTTTTAATTACATTTTATTGATTATGCTATTGCAGTTTTCCCAGTTTTTCCCTCTTTGACCCTGTCCACCCAGAACCCTTCCCCAAATTCCCATACTTTGTTCATGTCCATGGGTCATGCATATAAGTTCTTAGTGCTTCCATTTCCTATACTGTACTTTACATCTACATGGCTATTCTATAACTGTCTATTTGTACTTATTAATCCCCTCACCTCCTCACCTATTACCCCACACCCCCTCCCATCTGGCAACCATCAAAACGCTCTACATATCCATGATTGTATCTCTGTTCCTCTTGTTTGCTTACTTTGTTTTTTAGATTCAATTGTTGATAGATATGTATTTTTGCCATTTTATTGTTCATAGTTTTGATCTTTTTTCTTAAATAAGCCCCTTTAACATTTCATATAATAATGGTTTGGTGATGATGAACTCCTTTAGTTTTCTCTTGTCTGGGAAGCACTTTATCTGCCCTTCAATTTTAAATGATAGCTTTGTTGGGTAGAGCAATCTTGGCTGTAGGTCCCTGCTTTTCATGAATATTTCTTGCCAATCCCTTCTAGCCTGCGAAGTTTCTTTTGAGAAATCAGCTGACAGTTTTATGGGAACTCCCTTGTAGGCCACTAACTTCTTTTTTATTGCTACTTTTAAGATTCTTTTTCTTTAATGTTTGGCATTTTAATTATGATATGTCTTGGAGTGGAACTCTTGAGCTCATGTTGTTTGGGACTCTGTGCTTCCTGGACTTGCATGTCTATTTCCTTCACCAAATTAGGGAGGTTTCCTTTAATTATTTTTTCCAATACATTTTCAATTTCTTGCTGTTTCTCTTCTCCTTGTGGCACCCCTATGATGCAAATGTTGGACCTCTTGAAGTTGTCCCATTGGCTGCTTATACTGTCCTCATCTTTTTAAATTCTTTTTTCTTCTCATTCTACATGGTTGTTTTTTGCTTCCTTATGTTCCAAATCGTTGATTTGATTCTTGGCTTCATCCACTTTACTGTTGTTTCCCTGTAAATTATTCTTTGTTTTAATTAGTATATTCTTTGTTTCTGACTGGATCTTTTTTATGCTGCTGAGGTCCTCACTAAGCTCCTTGAGCAGAAAAAGAAGTTCTTTTTCTGGAGTTTTGATCTTCATTTGGGCCATATTTCTTTGTCTCCTCATTTTGACAGCCTCTCTGTATCTGTTTCTATGTATTAGGTAGGGCTGTTTGACTCTGTGTCTTGGTAGTGTGGCCTAATGTCGTAGGTGTCCTAAAGGGTCCAGTGGCACAGCATCCCCTGTCACCCAAGCTGGGTACTCAAGGTGCACCCTTTATGTGGGCTGAGTATACTCTCCTTTTGTAGTTGAGCCTTGGTTGCTGTTGACAGATCAATGAGAGGGATTTACTCAGGCCAGTAAGATGCAAGGATTGGCTGTGACCACTGACCACCAACCTCTGCTGTCCTTGGAGGACCAGCTGTGTAGGGTCAGGGTGGTGGTGCTTTGATGTGGTCTGTAGTTGTCTGCTGGGTCACTGGCTCTGGGTTTCTTGGGCAGTATAGTCCAAGGTCAGCCCCCACCTGTATTTTGCCCAGGGCCACACTGCCTGAGCTATCAAGCAGTCTCAGAGGGATGCTAAGTGTGCTTGGCTTGGAGATTCCCAGGTAAAGCCAAGCTGTGAATTCAGGCTGGCTGCTGCTAGGCCTTGCCTGGGGCTCACTGAGGCCAGCTGTTGCTTGTCTAATAGGATTTAGGAAGTTGTGAAGCATGAGCTAAGACCAGCTATTCATATGGAAAAGCAGCATGGGTGGGCTGATAAGTTCAGTGGGGCAGAGTCCCTGGGGATCTCCAAGTTGGATAAAACAGTTAGGTTGATGGAATCTCAGCTATGGCACCAGTTTGTTGACTCAGTGGCTGTGTGGGGACTGGGTTTAGAAAAGAAACAATGGCTTCTGTTTGCCTTGATGCCAAACACTTCAGTTTCTCTCAGTAGTCCACTGGTACCTTTCAAGCTGCTACCCCAGTGCTGGAGCTCAGAGGGAATGAGTCTGAGTAGGTGAGTCTGTGTTGTGGGTTCTTTAAGAGGAACTGGTTGGGGCTCCAGAAGTTTCTTCACCTACTCAATCCCTCTGGTGTTTGCAGCCAGAAATTGTGGGGACTTACCTTCCTGGCACTGGAACCCTGGGCTGGGGGCCTGGTGTGGCACTGTTCTCACTCCTGATATCCCTCTCAAATTTTTTTCCACTGCACTTGGGTATGGAACCAGCCATTCCACATCTGCACCCCTCCTACCAGTCTGGATGGATGTGGTTTTTTTAATTCCATAGTTCTCAGACTTCCATTCAACTCAGTTTCTGATGGTTCTGAGTGATGCTTTTTCTAGATTTTAGTTGTAATTTTGATGTGGTTGTGGGAAGAAGTGAGCCATATCTGTGTATGCTGCCATCTTGACAGGAAATCAGTCCATATCTTTTTTTATTTCCTTTGGATGTGTATCTACAAATAGAATTACTGGGTCTTAAGGTAGTTTTAATTTTGATTTTTCAGGTAACTTTAATACTGATTTCCACGGTGGCTCTACCAAGCTACATACCCACCAACAATGCACAAAGGTTCCCTTTTCATCACATCCTCACCAACACTTGTTATTGTCTTTTTGATAGTAGTCATTCTGACAAGTGTGAGGTGATGTCTCATTGGGGTTTTGATTTGCATTTCCCTGATGATTAGTGATGTTGAGCACCATTTCATGCACCTGTTGGCCATTTGGATGTCTTCTTTGGAGAAATGTTTACTGAATTCCTCTGCCTGTTTTTAAATTGGATTGTTTCTTTCTGTGATTAAGTTAATGAGTAATTTATATATTTTAGATATTAATCCCTTATCAGATATGTGGTTTGCAAATACTTTCTCCCATTCCATAGGCCACTTTTTCTTTCTTTTTAAAAAAGATTTTATTTATTTTTAGAGAGAGAAAGTGAGGGAGAAAGAGAGGGAAACATCAATATGTGGTTGCCACTCGCACACCCCCCACTGGGGACCTGGCCCACAACCCAGGCATGTGCCCTAGACTAGGAATCAAACTGGCTACCCTTTGTTTCTTAGTACAGCACTTAATCCACTGAGCCACACCAGCCAGGGCCATAGGCTGCTTTTTCAATTGGATGGTTTCCCTTTTGTCTTTCTTTTCCTTTGTCTTTTTAAATTTCTTACAGTGAAGTTGTATAACATTTTGTTAGCAGAAGATCAGATTTTAAAAATGTCATTCCTGCACTCACATACACACCTCAGCCTCAGATTTTACCTTTATTGTTCTGTAAGATCTGTGACTCCCTCTCTCACTTTGGTTTTTTTTGTGCATATCTGTGTTTCTCTAGTCTCTTCAGGAATCTTTCTATTCTGCTTGGATCTGAGCATCAGTGTCCACAGAGAGCTGCTATCACAGTTGCTTCATTGTCCACAGTTCCCTTGAGCAATTGGACTGAGACTAGAGAATTTCATTTCACAATATTTTCTCCATTGAGTGCAGAGTTTGTATAATAAAGGTGTGTCATGTATAGCCTATCATGTGGATGGTGTATTACTCTCTTTCCTTTTAATGTTATTTGTCTTTCCTTCCATTTCTCCAGTCATAAACTACTCCCAGGCAGAATCATTTTCTCTCATCTGTGTTGCTCTCCTGTCTTATATGTTCCCTTGTCCTAGTGTTCTCAACTTTGGCAGCAAGTTAGAATTACCTGAGCGAGCTTCAGAAATCCTATGCCTGGACCCACCCCAGGAATTTTGCTGTTATTGGTCTGGTAGAAGCTGAGCTTAGGTAGTCTTAAAGCTCCTGGGTGAGTGAGCTGGCAGCAAAGCTGAACACCACCTCTGGTGTCTCCCTATAGTGTAGATCATCACATGTATGCTGCATGTCTGTTTCTGGGTCCTAACCCTCAGATATCAAGAATGCCACCAGGCCTTATTGCTTTACATATCCCAGTACTGGGAACTGAGTGGTCACTGGGAAAATAGGAGTTGATGGACATGAACTCAAGAGAGGAAGTCTGTGTTTCTTTACTTACTGTCCTGCCCTGGTGGTGGTCTAACTGGATATTTGGTCAACCCAAGCAAGCCTCCTACTTCTGACTCACTCTCCTAGAGTTTTGACTTCAGCAATGGGATGGATATGAATATTATATAACAAAGTTGCAAAGACTACTAAATATCCAAAGGGAATATGAAAATGTATAATTGGAGCATGTGAAGATTTAAGAATCTGTTAGACATTCTGTGTGTGTGGGGGCTCCACCCACAGGCCCCCCTCTCACCCCTGGCCACCATGGATGAGAATAAGTCTACCAAGACATGATCTGCTTGGAGAGGAAAGGTGGTCAGTCTCTCAAAGGAGAAGGACCAGGAACCTGTTCCTCAATGGGCTTTTATTGGGTTTAATTTGCATAGGAATATAGGGTGTATATGTAAAGCTCATCAATCATTGTCAGGCAGAAATGATTAAACAGTAGATAACATTCAGAGAACTCTGATGGCTTATTCTGAGTCAGAGTCAGATAGTTAAAGGGCCATATAACTTTAGGGAATAAACTCACTTCATGCTTGGACCCTTATTTAAATTGAGGGTATTAGCAAAGTAGGTATCCTAGGATTTTTTTGCATTCTTTCTTAGGCCTGATCACCCCAGGGAACCCACCCTTTCCAGCACAGGGCCCCACCCACCTCCAGCATTGTTTCAGGCTTAAGGCTTGTTTCAGGCTTAAGTTAGGCAAGGGAAGTAAGGCAGAGAGAAGTCTCCAAGAGATTAGGAGACTTCTTGCAGACAGAATGAGGACTCAGGCTATGTCAAAGCTGAGGGGTGAGGGTCCATCACCCCCTTTTTTATAGCCCCCCAAGTCCTTCCCTGAGGGCTCCTTCATGACTGTGCCTGTCTTAGGTTATCCCTCCTTTGAGGAATCTTACCCACCATTGGCTAACCAGTCATCTGCCTGTGACCAAGCAGGGTGAAGTGAAAGGGGACAGAGGCAGTGCCCCTACAAGGAAGATAAACTTTGTCTTCTAAGTGGCTTATGGTCCCAAGGTCTTTCTACTGAGCCTTAGCCACAAGGGGTTACAGTTTATGAAACCAGGCAGTGCAGTTCCAAACAATATCCAAGTAAAGATGGCAAGTATTTAATTGGTTATACAAGCTAGAGACATAGATTGTTGGAGTCAATGGCATTTAGAAAGAGTGGCATGTTCTTGTTTTTCAGGACAGTCCTACTCTACACCTGTCCCAGCCTCATTATAAAAGGACCCCCTTTCATTCTCAACAGAATTCAGGTTTGCTATAATTTGTATTGTCATCCTTCACAGAGGCAGTATTAATGCCATGGGGTTGGAGAGAGCTCTAGAGAGAGGATACACAGAGCCCAGGGTACTGTGACCTAGATATGGGAGAAGATTAAGAGTAGCCACTGGAGCCAAGAGGGGGTGGAGTCACCTGAGTCAGTGGAGGAACTTGCTGAGAAAAAAGAGTAGTCGTGTGTGAGAGGATGTGAGTACACACAAGTGACCCCTATGTGTGGAAGTTTCATAAGGGTGGTGCCAGTGGAACAGGAGAGGTGGATGCCTACATGGACTGAACTGAGGAGCTTATGCTATAAGCTTGCTACATCATCCCTGTTTCCCCACTTTTCAGACCAAAATCATACTTACTCTTAAGCAAGTAATTTAAATATCTCCTCCATTAAAATTTACCTCAGGTTCCAATAACGAGTTGGTTGGAATTAATTGCCCTTCTGTATTTCCATAGCACTTTATTTATAACTTTTCATGTCAGAGGTCTTATTTTGTTGTTGTTCATTGTGTTGTGTTCAGTGTGTATCACTATGTCTCCTCACTTTAGTAGAAATCACTTGAGGACAAGACTGCTACTTTTTCATTTTTATCATCCCTCTGAATCCTAGCTTCTCACAATTCAGTGATCCTGTAAGACATTCAAGACATGTTGAATGGAAGAGTGAACAGATTTGAATAAATGACTCCTTGACTGAGTGAATGAGTGAGTGAGTGGGTGAGCCAGTGAATGGATAAGCCAGTGAGTGAATGAATGGATGGACGAGTGAGTGAACAGATTTGCCAATAAATGAGTGAATGTATGAATGGATGAGTGAGTGTATGGATGGATGAGTGAGTGTATGGATGAATGAGTGAATGGATTTATGAATAAATGAATGGAGGAGTAAGTGAATGAATAGATATGAGTGACTATATAAATGGATGAGCGAATGAGTGAATGGATAAGCCAGTGAGTGAGTGGATAAGTGAGAGAATGTATGGATGGATGAGTGAATGTATGGGTAAATAAGAGAGTGGATGGATGGGCGAATAAATGAATGGATGAGTGAATATATGTATAGATGAGTGAGTGAGCAAATGAATGGATGAGTCACTGAGTGAGTGGATGAATGAATGTATGAAAGGATGAGTGAGTGAGTGAGTGAGTGAAGGAGTGAGCCATGGAGTAAGTGGATGAGTGAGTGAATGTTTGGATAAATGAATGTGTGAATGGGTGAGTGAATATGCAAGTGAATGGATGAGCCAGTGAGTGAATGGATGAGTGAGTGTGTGAATGGATTAGAACCCAAGAGGAGTTGGTGCTGAGTATGTATGCAGCATAACAGCATCGATCAGTTGGTGATTCTCTTGTTCTCTGCCCAGCTCATTTTTTCATGAGCAACAGCTTCTGTTGTTAGCATTGATCACTAAACAGTGCAATGGAAAATAGTAGGTTATTTTCTATTCTGTTGGCCTTATGCTGCCTATGTTCCAATGGAAACAATAGTTTTCTTAAATGAAAGTTTAGCAAATCATCTTTAGGTATTTTTTGGTTTTCCTTGAACTATTTGAAGGATATATTTATGGACTTTAAAACAGTGGGCTCTAATCTGAGCTGGAGATAAAATGTAAAGGGGAGAATTTAATAAGGACACACAAATTGCAACAAAACATTATGCAAATCTTTCTCAGGTAACTTTCGCATTTAGGAGCAGTGTTGTAAAGCAGCATGTAGCCAATTGGTCATGATACATATACCTCTGGTAGTATTAAGAAGGGTCATATTATATTGTATTAAGCTTTTAGGCAAAGAGGTAAGTACTGGTTTTCACCCATGAATGCAATTCTGTCTTCCATCTGCTTTGGAAATACCTCAAAGCAATGACACATGTGAGATTGAAATTAAATGTATGCAGCCCTATGCTATGTGAGACTGTGTTTAAGATGAGAGTAGTTTGACCTAATAGTTGCACTAGGAGTAAGCTGACAGAATGAAGAAAACTCAAGAATGCCAGTTAGTAAGAGAAGATGTTATCAGAATTTCTGCCAGGCAAATACAGGGATGAAATCTGGGAATGGAGTTATCTACATCCCTGAAAACCACTGCCTCAAGGAACCAATACCTGGCCTTCGAAACAACCTGTGGCCCAGACAGGTCCCTCTCTGCCACTAGCCTCTGCAGACATCTGAGAATAGCCCTCCCAGCTGAGGTGAGGTTTCACACACTTTTCACACTGCATCCTGCACCACTGTGGAACTGTGGTTCTCTTCCATGTGGTGTGGACACAAAGGTAGATGCATGGCTGAGGTAATTGGCCTTGGGCCTGCCCTGGGGTTTCAGTCCTCAAACAGGAGCCCATTGTTGTCTCTAAGGAAGTGAGCATAGTTCTCACCCCCCTTGGTGTTTTCTGGCTCCCCACAGTGGTTCTTGCAGCCTTCTGCTAAGGGACCCAGCTGTCTGCACAGCGGAAGGGGTGGCTCTAGCCTCTGTCGCCACACACTCCCATTGCCAGGGCACAGTTGTTTGTGGATGCATGGTTTCTGTATTCCCGGAGGACCTACAGACCGTGTCTTCCAAGGGTCAGCTTGTTGTTACTCTGAAGTTTTCAGATACAAAGATGGTGAGCAGAGGTGCCCACTGCCATGGTCACAGTGAGGCCCATGCTTATGGTCACCTCTTTCTGTCCCCCGCTCATGGCCAGCATCAGCCTCTGCTATAACTGGACTTCCCTTTTGGATGTAACTTCTGTTTCCTGTGGTGATTTCAGTCTGGATTCTCAGACCCTCAGGAGTCTGCCAGAGTAACTTGCATATTAGTTCTTCATATGAAAATCAGTACTTTTCCTTTCCAAGTGTCAACTGGAAATGGAAAGTAAATTAATTTTGATTTTTCTTGGACAAGCTACACCTCTAAACTGATGTGTTAGTAAACAGGAAATTGAGTTTCAGAGAGACAAATGTGGGGCTTTGTAAAATAGCGTCAGGATTTTCCATGTTTGCTTCATACCTCTTGAACTGAGACCAGATTTGTCAGGATTTTTCTTCGAAAGTAACCACGATAAATATGCTAACCAATTAAGGAAGTTCATTGGAAATGTTGTTTTTGCTATCATTCCTTGACATTCTGATTTTCCAGGTAAAGTTGCCTCAAGGCACTCTTAGTCTTTAATGGCCTTTGTAAACTCTCTGAGTTTGAGGACTCTTAGAGACTGGGAATCTAGAGTACTTCAGTAATCCTCGACATTACTTACTGGACTCAGGAAATCTTTTGAGGGAACATAAAAATATGCCCCATAATGAAAGTTGTCAAAGGGTAAAGATAAAGAGAAAATCTTAAAAGCAGCACGAGAAAAGAAGTTACTTGCCTACAGGAGAGTTCCCATAAGACTGTCAGCTGCTTTCTAAAAAGAAATTTTGCAGGCTAGAAGGAATTGGCAAGAAATATTTAAAGTCATGAAAAGCAGGGACCTACAGCCAAGATTGCTCTACACAGCAAATCTATCATTTAGAATTGAAGGGCAGAAAAAGTGCTTCCCAGACAAGAAAATACTAAAGGAGTTCATCATCACCAAACCATTATATGAAATGTGAAAGGGACTTATTTAAGAAAAAGATCAAAACAATAAACAATAAAATGGCAATAAATACACATCTATTAACAGTTTTTTAGTTAGTTTTTTGAAACTAAAAAACAAACTAAACAAGGAGTGCAGAGACAGAATCATGGAAACAGAGAGTGTTTTGATGGTTGCCAGATGGGAGGAGGTTGTGGGGGAATGGGTAAGGAGGTGAGGGGATTAATAAGTACAAATAGGTAGTTACAAAATAGCCATGGGGATATAAAGTACAGTATAGGAAGTGGAGTAGCCAAAGAACTTACACACATGACCCATGGACATGAACAAGGTGTGGGGATTGCCTGAGGGAGCGGGGATGCTGGGTAAAAGGGGGCAGAGGGAGAGAAATTGGGACAACTGCAATAGCATAATCAATGGAATATAACTAAAAAGAAACAAAAATAGATAGGTTTTGATGCACAAAGTATCTCACTTAAAGCACTGTGATGAAGTGATTTTTGAAATCAGGATGCCTAGGTTCAAACTTGTTTTATATCTAGAACTGTGACTTAACTTTTTTGAGCTTCTCTTCTCATTTGTAAGATGCAGTGATGCCTACTTTGCATGGTGGTTGTGAGGTTGAAATAGGAATGATGTGCCTAATGGGGTCATGGATATGAACACTCATTGCTGTCATCTCCTCTACCTCCTCCTTTTCCTCATGGGCAGCTGCAAGTGTCTTTTTGAAACTGTGTGAAGTTAACATGTAATTGTTTGGCTTATCATAAAGGTGAATGCCCATGCTTAGATAGTCTGGGAGGAGTAGAGGGGATGTGGAAACCTGAAGTGTGCCTCCTTGTTCCTGTGTTCAGTTGTAAACATGGATTTGGGCTCTGATCTATATGTTTAGGTTCTGATCATGAGCAATCCTGAGTAGTCTATTCTATGTGATGAGTGTACGTGACACATGCTTGACAATGAGGACAGGAAGCACTGATATCAGGCAGACTCTCCAGGTCCCCTCTGACTTCCATTTCCAGGTAAACACTGCATTGGCATGATGAGGAAGGGTTTTCAGTGAATGAGGAGGGCTCATGGTACAGGAAGTTGGTTAGTTTCTTTCCAGTTAGCCTTATCACAGTCTAAGATGAAGTGACATCTTACCTGGAATTACAACTGTATTCAACTGTAATGCTTTTTCACTTTTTCCCATTTTGGGGGAAGGGGTCCTAAAATTCCATGAGTGTGTGGATATTGTCCAGAGACACCAGACTTGGAGTTTGGGTTGCAGGGCATGAGGCAGCAAGCAGTGAGATAACAGAGAACAAAATTCGGTCACCTCCACCACACCCCAAACCCACACACACAGATTGAGTGTTGCAATTTTTCCATGAATTCCTAGTAGCTAGCCAGTAGCATGTCAAGGATGGCCTTGGAGAGCTTTATCCCTCTCGAAAAACTCCTCTGTCCTTTACCCTGTACCTTATATTAGCCTTCAAATAAGTGTTCCTCCATAGGAAAGCCAGTGAACTCGCAGGGCCAACTGAGTTCATCACCCACCACATCCTGCGTTAGGGCATTCCTGCAGGGACACTTCTGGAATGTCTGTGCTAACATTGGTTATATGCAAAACCAGCCTCCTTCCTGACTAGGATGGTGTGGGCAGTCACGCATCTGTGTCTGTTGCCTGTCCTGTGCCTCCAGGAAGTAGTCCCTCCCAGCTGCACTCATGAGCTCTCTCTTCCAAAAACGTGTGCATGAGTGCTCTCAGCATCTTTGTTCTGACAGGCTAGCTGCTTAGTCAGCTCTTCATCAAGGCTGTCCTTCATGGTCTAGTTTTATTTTTCATATTAGCAAACTGAACTTTAAATTATTTCTCATATGTATTTTTTTAAAAAATTATTAAATACAGGGTCGGGCAGAAGTAGGTTTACAGTTGTGAGTATGTGAAAGTTTATTCTTGTATTATTATTTATTAATTATCATAGTATTTTCCATACAAACAACTGTAAACCTACTTTTGCCCAACCCTGTAGAGCACATAACAAAAGAACATGGGTATAAAGCTGTTTAAAATGAAGACAAAATAAGGATATTTTATGATAAATTAAAAACCATATATACAATTTAAAGGACAATAATCAGATGAGCACCCATATACTCACCAACCAGAATCAGGTAGAACAGTACACAACCCAGAAGTCTCTAGTCACTCACCTCCCACCATAGATAACCACTGTCCCACATATCGTGTTAAAGGCACTGTGCGTATGTACCTCCCCCTAAACTAGCTGTAGCTTACTTTCACCTGCTGATGGATTTGTATGTAGACTCTCACAGCATGCATGCTTCTTCACTGCTGTCTAGGTTGTGCTGCAGTGGACTATCCACACTTACCACTGCATTCAGACTTATTGTATGCATGCAGTACAGTCATGCACCTCTACCATTGATGGTGGTTGACTTGTGCACTGTTTGGGGCTATTGTGGTCACTACTGATATAAACATAATTACACTTACCTCCTGGTGCATATGTGCAAGGATTTCTTAGAAATATCCTTAGTAGAACTGTTGCTAGGTTGTAGAATCATATATTTTCATCATTGACAGATAGCACCAAACATTTTCTTTTTCAGCAGCAGGGGTGAGAGTTACAGATGGTCCACATCTTACATAGCACTTGGTATTCTTCAGCTTATTAATTTTTGCCAGTATAGTGGATGTGAAATGGTATTGTAACAGGTGCAGCCAAGAGGGGGCCCCAAAAAGGGAGTTGGAATGGGGCCCAGAACTCACGGTGTCCAGGAAATATTAGAGGGACATATAAGATGTCCTCACCCCCTCCCCCACAGGTATGAGTTGGGGGAAGGGACAAATGGAGCAGGGCAATTGAATTGTTTTGCATAGCAATGGTTTTGCAGATAACCTCCAGAATGGTCATTTAACATATCTATAAGCTTTAACTGGTTTCATAGATATGTTAAACAGCTGTGGCCATGCTCTGAGCCAGGGGGGGATGGAAAGGACTTCCCCAAGGACGTGACTGGGGGAGGAACCCTAAGTTAAAGCACCTGCGTGGGAGCTTGGAGAAGATTGGCTCCAGAAAATGAAGACACGCCTGCCCAAACTCATGATGGCATCCCAATAACCTTGGAAATATACGGGAATGCTGGCAGGTGTAACCGATTGTAGGAGGAGTCGGAAATAGGGCTGCAGAGGAGGATTGGTGCAGGGTATTTAAAACGGAGACGCGGCAGCCATTAGAGAGATCCATGCAGTTTCACCAGAGAGCAGGACCCGCAGCTCCATGAGGGAAAATCACCATGTGGCTTTAGCAGAGAATTGCCACTAGGCTTTGCCCGAGTGTAGACCCTCTCGCAGCTTTGCCAGAGGGAGAGATTCCACGTGGTTTCACCAGAGTGCAGACCCCTGCAGCTTTGGTGAAGAGGGAGAATCCACATGCTTTCCTGACAGTTAGGACCCTCACAACCCTGTGAGGGAAAATCACCATGTGGCTTTAGCAGAGAATTGCCACGTGGCTTTTCCAGAGTTGGGACTCCTTCCCCACAGCTTTGGTAGAAGAAGGACCACTCGGCTTTGGGGTGCTCCCTTTGGCTGTGTGGCCTGGGAGCAAGAGAGACTGCCTGAAAGAAGGGTGAAAGAACTCTTGCCAGTAGGCCATGAGAAGGTGCCACATGGCTTCAGATTAACCAGAGATCCTGCCTGGACAACGACACCCTGACGGTGTCAAGAGCCTGGATCCCGGATGTGTGCTTCTCTTCCTTGCAATTACGGTACCCTGACTTAGGGCAGAGGGAGATAGGAAGCTCTGTAGGTGTCTGTGGGTATCCTAAAGGACTTTGATATTTTAATGAAGTAAAGTCACTACTTTAACTCTGTATAGCATTAAATAAACATTTCCTTTCCTTTTCACAAATCTCTGGCTTTGAGAGACATCTTTCCATAAGGCGGCGGACAATAACGGACCTTTTCTGTTGCTCGGTAACAGTTTTTCGGGGCTCCTCTGGGATCTTAATTGCCCGTGGAAGACTGACCCCTCAGGTTCGAGAAAGTGAGACTTTGGAAGTGTTTTGCCAGTCTCAAGAACCTTCAGTTGCTCTGTAACAGTATCTCAGTGTGTGCATTTTCTTGACTTCTGATGAAGCTTTAATAATATCCATTTTCATTAGCTGACAGCTCTGTGTTGGTAGGGATTACTGGACAGTGGAAGTGGTTGGGGCCCCTTCCCATGTGATTTTTATTGTCCAGAAGACTAATCTGAGCATCTTCACATGGTGGACTAAGGGTTTTCAGACAGGCAGCAAGAGAAGGCAGATGCCAACGTACAGGCACTTTTTAAACTTCTGTTTGCAAGTCACATGGCCACAGAGGCTAGTGTCAGTGTGGGACAGAGTTTCCAGGGGCATGGATGCAGGCAGACATGAACCAGTGGGAGGCATTACCGTGCAGCCCACCACTACAGCCACTGCCTGTTGGTCTTCTACATTTTGGGTCTTTTATGTTAATTTGTAGGAGCTCTTTAAATATTCTAGATACTGATTCTTGATAGTTATGCATGTTGATTTGGGATCAGTAAAAATTCTTAGTTTTAATAAATGAGGTCAACAAAATCATTATAATGATATTTTCTGAGCTAGATTAAGAAACTTTACATTGTAAAGTAAATATAGAACACTTTATCTCCAAGGAGGAATTGGGAACAAACTACTAAAACTTACCAAATTTAACTTCTGCATCTCTTGTAGTTTAGTACTTAGCTATTTTAGAAATAATGCCTATATCAATAGTTAGGATTTTCAGAATTTTGAAGCCCACAGGAAAAATCAACTCAGTGTTGGTTAGGTAGGGCACAAAGTTGGATCAGTTACCTGAAGTGAATTCAAATAAGTGCAACAATAAGTGCAACTGTTTTAAAATTTCCTTTAAAATTTTTTAAAATTCACCTTGTTTCTTTAGGAATATACCTTGAATTCTGTATAACGTGGTTTTCTTTAAAAAATTGTCTTTGAATACAGAATTTTATATGCTGAGAAAAATATGAAGTTTCTAAATGGTTTTTAAAAATACGTCCAGGTGTTAGGAGGGTGGATATTAAGGTTTTAGATTTGATTGCTCTTCCCTTTGTTCTTTTTTTATCTTATATATTTTCTTTTTATTTATTTATTTAAAAAATTTTTATTGCTGTACAAGTACAGTTGTCCCCATTTTTCCCACACCACTCCCACCCACCCCAGCCATCCCCACTTCCCACCTTGATCCTACCCCTCTTTGGTTTTGTCCGTTGTCCTTGATACATGTTCTTGAAAACCCTTCCCACTTTCCCCCCCATTATGCCCTCTCACCCCGCTCTGATTGCTGTCAGTTTGTTCTTAATTTCACTGTCTCCATTATATTTTGGTTGCTTGTTTTCTTGATTAGGTTCCATTTCTAAGTGACATCATATGGTATTTGTCTTTCACTGCCTGGCTTATTTCACTTAGCATAATACTCTCCAGATCCATCCATGCTGTTGCGAAGGGTAGGAGCTCCTTCTTTCTTTCTGCTGAGTGGTTCCATCATGTAAATGTACCATAGTTTTTTGATCCATTCATTCACTGATGGGCACTTAGATGCTTTTAGCACTTGGCTATTGTAAATTGTGCTGCTATGAACATTGGGGTACATAGGTTCTTTTCTATTGGTGTTTCAGGGTTCTTAGGGTATAATTCCAGCAGTGGAATTGCCAGGTCAAAAGGCAGTTCCATTTTTAGTTACCTGAGGAAATTCCATACTGTTTTCCACAGTGGCTGCACCAGTCTGCAATCCCACCAACAGGGCACTGTCTTATGATTAGTGATGCCAAGCATCTTTTCATATGTCTCTGGGTCCTTTGTATGTCCTTCTTGGAGAAGTGCCTGTTCAAGTCCTTTGCCCATTTTTTAATTGTGGTGTTTGTCTTCCAGGAGTGGAGTTGTGTAAGTTCTTTATGTATTTTGGAGATTAAACCCTTGTCTGAGGTATCATTGGCAAATATGTTTTCCCAATGATTGGTCCTCTTTTCATTTTAATGCTGTTTTCTTTAGCTGTGCAGAAGCTTTTTATTTTGATGAGATCCCATTTGTTCATTCCTTTATGTTGCTTGCTGTGGCGGACATATTGGTAATATTGCTGCATGGAATATCTGAGCTTTTCCTGCCTGTGTTCTCCTCTAGGACTTTTATGGTGTCACAACTTATAAGTCTTTTATCTACCTTGAATTTATTTTTGTATATGCTGTAAGTTGGTGGAGTTTCATTTTTTTGCATGTAGCTGTCCAGATCTCCCAACACCATTTGTTGAAGAGGCTATTTTTGCTCCATTTTATGCTTCTGCCCCCTTTGTTGAATATTAATTGACCATAGAGACTTGGGTTTATTTCTGGGCTCTCTGTTCTGTTCCATTGGTCTATGTGTCTGTTCTTATGCCAGTACTAGGCTGTTTTGATTACAGTGGCCTTATAATACAGTTTGATGTCAGGTATTGTTCTCTCTCCTACTTTGTTGTTTCTAAAAATTGCTGCAGCTATTCAGGGTCATTTATGCTTCCATATAAATTTCTGAAGTGTTTGTTCTATATCTGTGAAATATGCCATTGGTACTTTAATAGGGATTGCATTTAATCTATAAATTGCTTCGGGTTGTATGGACATTTTGATGATGTCAATTCTTCCGGTCCTTGAACATGGTATATGCTTCCATTTGTTTGTGTCTTTCTTAATTTCTTTCTTTAGTGTTGTGTAGTTTTCTGAGTACAGGTCTTTTACCTCCTTGGTTTGGTTTATTCCTAGGTATTTTATTTATCTTGTTGCTACAGCAAACAATGGGATTTTTTCCTGATTTCTGTTTTTGATATTTCATTGTTGGTGTACAAAAATGCCTTCAATTTCTGAATATTAACTTCAAAAGGCACTGTTTTGCCAAATTCACTTATTAGATCAGGTAGTTTTTGGATGGAGTCTATAGGATTTTCAATGTACATTATCATGTCATCTGCAAACAATGAGAGTTTTGCTTCCTCCTTTCTAATTTGGATGCCTTTTATTTCTTTTTCTTGTCTCATTGCTGCTTCTAGGACTTCCAATACTATATTGAATAGAAGTGGTGAAAGTGGACAACCTTGCCTTGTTCCTGATCTTTGTAGGAAAGCTTTTAGTTTTTGCCCATTGAGTATGATGTTGGCTGTAGTTTTCTCATATATGGCCTTTAATATGTTGCAGTATGCTCCTTTTACTTCCATTGCGCTGAGTGTTTTTATCATAAATGGATGCTGTACTTTATCAAATGCTTTTCCTGCATCTATTGATATGATCATGCGATTTTTGTCTTTCCTTTTGTTTATGTGATATATTACACTTATTGATATGCAAATTTTGTACCATCCCTGCAACCCTGGGATGAATCCCACTTTATCATGTTTTATGATCTTTTTAATGTATCATTGGATGCGGTTTACTAGGATTTTGTTGAGGATTTCAACATCTGTGTTCATCAGTGATATTGGCCTATAGTTTCCTTTCTTTGTTGTGTCTTTATCTGGTTTTTGAATTAGGATGATGCTGGCTTCATAAAAAGAGTCTGTGAGTCTTCCCTTCTCTTTTGATCTTTTGGAATAGTCTGAGAAGGATAGGGGTTAGCTTTTACGTTAATGGTTTGTAAAATCCCCCTGTGACATGGTTTGGTCCAGGGCTTTTGTGTGCCAGGAGTTTTTTGATTCCTGCATAGATTTCATCAGCTATAACTGGACTGTTCAGGCTTTTTGCTTCTTGATTCAGTTTGGGAAGATTATATTTTTCCAGCAATTTGTCCATTTCACTTAAGTTATGAAATGTCTTGGCATATAGTTCTTAATACTACTCTTAAAATCCTTTGAATTTCTGTGGTGTTAGTTGTAATCTCTCCTCTTTCATTTCTGATTGTGTTTATTTGGGTCCTCTCTCTTTTTTTCTTTATGAGTCTGCTTAAAGACTTCTCAATTTGTTTACCTTTTCAAAGAACCAGCTCCTGGATTTATTAATCTTCAGAATTTTTCTTTTAGTCTCTATCATTTAATTGTGCTCTGATTTTGGTTATTTCCTTCCTTCTACTTGCTTTTTGGTATCCTTGTTGTTGTTCTTCCAGTTCTTGTAGATATAGGGTTAGGTTGGTTGTTTGAAATGTTTCTACTTTTTTTAAGTAGGCCTGTATCACTATGACACAGTGGGACACTCTGGACTATCTTTGCTGTGTCCCATAGGTTTGGGGTTGTTGTAAGTTCATTTTCATTTGTTTCCAGAAACTTTTTTTATTTCTTCCTTGATTTTATTATTAACCCCTTCATTGTTTAATAGTGTGCTATTCAATCTCCATGAATTTGAGTAGTTTGGGTTTTTTTTTTTCCTTGAGGTTGGTTTCTAGCCTCTGGCCCATGTGGTCTGAAAAGATGCTTGATATGGTTTCAGTTTTCTTGAATTTGTTGGGGCTTGTTTTGTTTCCTATCATGTGGTCTGTCATTGAAAATGTTCCATGGGCATTTGAAAAGAAAGTGTTTTTTATTTCTTTGGGGTGAAAGTATCTATGTATCTATATATATATCAGTTAAGTCCATTTGACCTAGGACATTGTTCAGTGCCGCAATATCTTTGTTGATATTTGGTTTGGAAGATCTATCCATTTTTGACAGTGGGGTGTTAAAATCCCCTACTATAATTGTGTTGCTGTCAATATCTTTCTTGAAGTCCTCCAAGATTTTCCTCATATATTTGGGTGCACCTGTATGGGATCCATATATATTTATGATGTTAACATCTTCTTGATGGATTTTTCCCTTCCTTGAGTATTATGAAGTGTCCTTCTGGGTCTCTTTTTATGGTCCTTGTTTTGAAGTCTATTTTGTCTGATATGAGTATTGCTACCCTGGCTTTTTTTCCTGTCCATTTGCTTCAAATATTTTTTCCATCTCTTCACTTTCAGTCTGTGTAGGTCTTTTGTTCTGAGGTGGGTCTCTTGTAGGCAGCATATGTGTGGGTTATGATTTTTTATCCATTCAGCTACTCTGTGTCTTTTGATTGGAGCATTTAATCCATTACCATTTAAGGTTATTATTCATAGGTACTTATTGGTTGCCATTTTACTCCCTTTGTGTCTTTGTTCCTTTCTCTCTCACTGTTTTTCTTCCTCTTCATAAAGAAGTCCTTTTAGCATATCTTGCAGTGCTGGTTTGGTGGAGGTGTATTTTTGTAGACTTCTTTTTTCTGGGAAGCCCTTTATTTGGCCTTCCATTTTAATTGAGAGTTGCTAGATAGAGTAGTTTTGGATGCAGGCCTTTGCTTTTCATTGCTTGGAGTATTTGTTGCCATTCCCTTCTGGCTTAGAGTGTTTCCATTGAGAAGTCAGGTGCTAGCCTTATCAGAGTTCCATTGTATGTTACTTCTTGTTTCTCCCTTGCTGACTTTAAGATTCTCTCTTTGTCTTGAAATTTTGCCGTTTTAATTATGATGTGTCTTGGAGTGGGCCTCTTTGGATTCCTCTTGATGGGGCCCTCTGTGTTTCCTGGATTGGTGTGAATTTTTCTCTCATTAAATTAGGGAAGTTTTCTGTCATTATTTTTTTCAAACATGTTTTCTATCCCTCTCTCTTCTTCTTCTCATTCTGGTATCCCAATTATATGTATATATTACATTTCATGTTGTTCTGCAGCTCCCTTAACACCTTTTCATTCTTTCTGAGTCTTTTTTTTCCTCTTCTTGCTTTTTTGGGAGTTTTTTTTTTTAACCTTGTCCTCCAGCTTCGCTGATTCAATCCTCTGCTTCATCTAGCCTGCTTTTGATTTTTTCTGTTGTGTTCTTCAGTTCAGAAATTGTACTCATCATTTCCTCTTAGCTCTTGTTGATAGTTTCTATTTCATTTTTCATGTTTATATGGTTTGTAGTAAGTTCCTCGTAGTTTCCCTGTATTTTTTGGTAATTCTCAGTATGCTAACTGAGCTTCCTCATAACCATTGTTTTGAGGTCAATATCTCATAGTTGACTTGTGTCTGTTTCATTTAGCCTTCTTCTGATGATTCCTTTTTTCCTTTCATTTGGGATTTGTTTCTTTGTCTTCCCGCTGTTTGTGAGAGTCTTCTTGTTTGCCCTTGCTTCTTAAATTGATATTTTGACTCTCTTAGTTTGTGGTGTGAACTTCTATGGTAGGAGACCTGTGACATTTAGTGGTGCAGTCTGTTTGATCTCCTGAACTTGATGCTCTTGGGATGCCCTTTATACCATTTATGTTGGCTGCCTGAATGTAATTGGGTTTTGATTATTGTTGGGTCGTTCTTTGGTGAGTCCTTCCCTCCAGCTAGGTGACTGAGGGTCACTCTGCTCACCACATCTTGTGTGCTGTTGTCAGGTGCTGCCAGAAGAAAACCACAAAACCCAGGGAACAAAGCCACATCTGCAAAAGTATCTCCTCCTCACAATCCTACTATCAACAGCAAATGAACCAGCATTAATAAGAGTTTAAAGAGATTAAGACTGTTATAGGAAAGGATAGAAATAAACTATAGTATACATTATAGTGACTTAATATGTGTAAACTTGATGGACAAGAAATGAAATTTAGAAAGCTATGAAGGATAGCTTTCATAGAAAGAAACTATTGCTTATCTTGGAGAAAAACAAAGTGGATATCATCTAGGTAGCCTCTAGTATTTATCACTGTTTTTTTTTTCTTTTTGGATCCACCTCTGGTGATATCAGATGTTGACCGTGTGACCTTAGGCAGCTTGCTCTGAGACTGCAAGAGATCTGCTCTCTGTGGCTGTTCCTTCATTTGTTAATCTAGTCACTCTGCACTCAGCAGTCAGGCTTAAGCCCCATAGGGCAGGTAGAATCCATCCTGGGGTTGGGGCTATTGTTTCACTTCAGGCTGCTGCTGCTCAGAGGGGAGTGGTTGCCCTAAACAGGATGGATGCTGCTGTATTGGAGATGATTCAACATCGGCATCCCAATGGCCTCTCTGTCAGCTATCTCCCCAAAGCCTGTGTGCCCCATCTCTCCTCAAGCATCTCTAGTACACTCTGTCCCACCTTTGCCAGGGATCTCCTGTCTGTGGCTATCTCCTTCAGTTGTCAGTCTAGTCACTCAGCACTCAGTGGTCTGGCTTAAGCACCACAGAGTCAGGGCAGAGTTTGTCCTGAGGTTGGTTCTATTGTTTCTCCCAGGCTTTTGCTGTTCAGAGGAGAGTGGTCTGTCTGAACATGATTCTCCTGCCATATGGGGGATGATTCAGCATTGGGATCCTGGCAGCTGGTCTCTCAGCTCTCTCCCCAAAGCTTCTGTCCCCAGTCTCTCCTCAGGCATCTCTAGCCCACTCTGTCCCCACCTTTGCCAGAGCCCAAGGTAAGTGGGCTACAAATTAAAATTTGTACGTTGGCTCTTTACACGGCTTTTTGTGCCTCCAGCTGTCCATCTCTGGTGGAGAGCAACCCTGCCAATTTTTGCCACCGGTTGTTATCTATGTACTTTTTGGGCTCTGGTGTTCTAGGCTGGGGATCCCAGCTTAGGGTTTAGACTCCATTCTTTTCAGGGGGATCCTACCAGCCACTTAATTATCCCTCCTGCATTGCTGCCTATGGGCACCTGACCAGCCCTCTCAAGTCTCTATGGCAGTTCTTACCAAACAGATTGTGCTGAAGCTGATTCTTCTGAATGTCTGAGGTTATAAGGCTTCTCTCTCACTATTGTTTAGTTGTTTGTTCTTGGTGGTTTTTCCACAATTTCGCTGTAATTCCAAATTGGTCCTGAGAGGAGGTTAGTGTGACTTCCGTTCACTCCTCTGCCATCTTGCCTTTCTCCTCTTTGTTCTTATAGAGGCAAAAATATCCAACCCCCCCTGCCCCCCAAAGAAAAGGCAAGATAAATTTACTTCAACATTGTAATAAAAAAGGATATTTGGGCTTAGTGTAGAAATTGTATGGTGTCAAACAGAAGCAGAGCTTATTCCCAATTACTTCATTTAATGTTTACATATAAAACAATGTGCTCGTGTTCATTTCTGGAACTTTCACTATGGCTATTCTGACTTCTTGTAAGTCTTCAGTTTTGGCTTCTTCATAGGATGATTAGCTGGCCCAGTTTGCCTGGGACTGAGCAGTTCCTTGGGACGTGGGTGCTAAAACTGGGAACGCAGTAGGCAAACTGGAACTAGTTGGTTATCCCTTTCTTCAGGAATTTCAAAAAACGAAATTCATTGCTTCAGGTTTGTCCTCATAGTTCAAGTCTTCAAATTTGCTTAACTTATTTGTTGATTGACTGTTGCCCAGCAGAAATCATTTCTGCTGGCAGCAGAAGTGCTTAGGAAGCAAGAGGCCCAGGACTGCTTCTGTGAGGTGGTTTCAGGAGGGTGGGTGCTGCTTTCCTGGATGGTCTGGTGAAGACATTCCTCCTTGCCCAACACTGACACTTCTCAAACTTGCTACTTATTTTCCAATCCAGGCAACACAGTAGTATTGCTTATGTCTGTGGTTCTCATTTTAGGTCTAAGATTTTGAGGCAGCATATTCTGATTTTTCTCATTTATTTAAGTCTCTTGGTATAGATTATACTTAGTGTTTTTGATAAAAATTGTTTGTGTCTGGGTCATTTGCAAAGGGATTTGACTGTCTGGAAAATAGAACACAGAACAAGTGGTTATTAAGCCACCAGGGCAATTTGGAGATCATTATTATCTCTAATTTAGATGCAAATATTGCTATGTAGCTTGATATATAAAGATTTATGATATATAATTTAAGAAAAGAATTATTCAGCAAGTAGAGGTACCACCCCAGGAAGTGGTATATGAGCATTTTTTCTTACACTGCATTTTTTTTGTTATAAAACCATTGTACCCTTCAATTACCATCCCACAGCTCCTAGGGTTGCCACATGAAGTTGTGCAGGTTGTTAACTATATAGCTTGTTGGGTGTGGGGAATTCAAATTATATTTATCCTAGATTTCTCTTGAGTAAGGGTTACTTTTTTTTATTGCATGCACAAGAATGAACCTGGGAAAGTAGAACCCAGTATGACTACCTCCCCCTACCCTCCCATCAAAGGTACTTAGAGGAAAGCAGGAAGGAATCAAATTTTTCTATTGCTTCCATTTTGAAGCCTTTTCTGCCTTAATTCCAGACCTTCCTCTCTGATTTGAGACAGGTGTTTTTCTGTTTTTTTTTTTTATTTTTGTTTTTGTTTTTGTTTTTTACTCCGCAGCACATGGAGAGCACAGACCCAGGAACCAGTGACATGATTCTCTACCATTTCCTCATCTGTAAAATTAGAGTGGCATTTTCCTGATTGGGCTAGTGACAGGGTCAAATGAATTAAGAGAGTAAAGTTCTTGAACTGTGCCTGACACATGATGTGTAAATGCCAGCAGCCTGGTTCAGCTTGGCACCTGGCATTGTGCTAACATACACTTGTGTTTCACAAGGCCATATCTTAAACATGAATTAACTTTGAAGGCACAGGTAGAGAACTCATGGCTTGTCCTTTTGATTCCATAAGAAGGTGGCAGTGAATAGTCAGTGTCTTAGTCATGCTTCTACCTATCTCAGCAGTTCTCCCACCTGCTGTGTTTCTGTGCCGGTCTCTCCCATGAGGTATAATCTCTTCTGTGGCGAGAGCTTTGGTTCTCAGGACTCCCTTAGCATATGGCAAGGCTGTGGGGTGTGCGGGTTCAGGGCTTGGGGAGCCCTGCCTCCTTGGGGCAGCATTCCCTCTGTGTAAGAGACCATATAATTGTGGGCAGGCTCAGTGAGGCGGCACTCACTACAGGCCCCATTCTGGCCTCAAAATCCAGAAAAATGGCCTGGAGTGGTACTAACCTTCCATGCAGGGCTCTGTGGTTCAGATTAGATCAGGTAATGAGCATCATTTTCATAAGAACAAGGCAATTTTGACTCTGTGTCAGAGTTGAGACCTAAACGGAAGAGGAGACAGGGATCTCTGTGATGAGTCCTCATGAAAGCTCAAACTCCTCCTAAGGCTAAAAGGGTTATATGCGCCTGTGTCATTGTATGGAGTTTTAAAGGTTGGAAGGGGGTATGTGTGCATGCATGCATGCATGCACAATTCTGTGTGTGATTTTTCTTTCCTAATCAATGTAGGCAACCCACGGGAACCACAGAATGGCACATTCAATTTGGGTGTTTTTATAGAGGTTTGTCACAAGCAGGATTCCAGTGGACAGCAGCACATTGAATGAAACTGGAGTCAAGCTACTTTAAGAGTACAGGGCACTGGACATACTTCATTTTTGTCAACTTTGCCATTAACATTGAATCTCTGCATTGTTTTGATTTTAGTGATCAGTATAAAGATTCATGAGGTTGTGATCAGTTTTGGAGTTGGAAGGGGGGTTTATATCAGTCAACTAATTGGGTATCTTTAGTCATGAAAGATACAAATTTAGCAAAACAACCCCATTAAAATAATCTGGGCAGTTCTTACTAAAGATGCCATCATCTCTATAATATGGAAATGTTAAATGAGGAAGAGCTAAGAATTTGGAAAACTTTAAAAATTTGGGGGAACAGCTTTGTTTGTTTGTTTGTTTGTTTGTTTGTTTTAAGTAAAGACATTATTGGAAGAAATGTGGAAGATCCCAGGCTATGTCTCCTGCTAGCTTTTGGTTAAGTTCCATTCACTGCTGGGGCCAGAATCCCAGATGAGGCATGTCTTCCTGATTTAATAAAGGTAACAAAATGAAACCAGCCTGACTATTGTTTGTGTTTTGATTAAACAAAATTTTTCATTTTGTTTAATTATATAAGAAAACAAATTGGTTCTTCTTTTTGCCCCTTTAATTATCCCTGGTTGAGTCTAGCAGACCAAGGCCCAGTGGGAGGGAGGAGGAGGACATCTCTAATTTCTTGCCCTGGCCAGAAGCACATGTTTTACCCAGAAGAGGAAGAGCTGCTGAGTGTGCTTGTCCATAAACACACACTCTCCCACTGTCCTGTTTCCTCATCGCAGACCTTCCCTACCAGCCTGTAACATCCCTGATGGGGAGGCTGGGTGTGTTGCTGGCTGCTGCTCTCAGTGCTTTTGCACGGCACCTCACTTCTACAGTGCCTGTCCCTTGAGCTGGGAATGAAACAGAAGCTAGGATGATACCACAGTTTTGAAGAGACTGCTGGTTCCATGGAGCCCATTGTTGGGCATAATACTGGGAATTAAGGGGGTGGGTAGTACTATGTTAGTCCTGGGATGAACTCCAAACCAAATTCTTGACATGTCAGTGTAAAGTGATTATAATCTCATTTAGGGATACAGACAACAATGTACTATTTTCCCTGGGAGGGATTTAAATATTTCCAACCTGTGATTGATTTAAACATGGAGCCCAGGACTGCCTTATTGAAACAAGGGGAATTGGAGAGCACTCACAAGAATGTAAGGTCTGGGCTCTGTGTAATGCAGAGAAACGTGGGATCCCCCTGTGCTCAGTGTGTTGAGACTTTGAGAGCTCCTGGAGACTTTGCTCATGGGATTGTGCCATAGTTTTCATTGTTACTTTTTCTGTAGTCTTTCTTGTCTAAATTTCATTTTCTAAATCTTTCTTTTCTGACTTCCTATATGGAGTTAAGTATTATTCAGTGAAAGGGAAAAGTCCAAGCTATTGATGAATGAATCACTGGAGAATAGGAAAGGAGGATTTTATTTCAAGGATTTGGGGTGCCAGGTGATTTGCCATCTCTTGTGTCCCACTGTCATGGGGATGAGCTGCTAGTCCCTGATCTGATCCAGCAGTAGCTTTATGCATGTTCATGGAGATGGACTTCTTGACTGGGAGGTGTTATACCACCTCTTTCCCCCTCTTGGTCTTGCATTTTATTGCATTGGAATCCACTCAGATCCTGTGCGTCTATCTTAGTGGCCACGAACTTCCCAGCCCAGGCAGCCCAAATGCCACCAAATCTCTCTTGTTTTATCTAAAGTCTTTATTCATTCTGTGCCACAGAAAGGTACCCATTGGAACAGGAGCTATTTTCATGTGGGCATGAAGGTAAGACCTTTTTGGGGAGTCTAAGTCAGATCATTCAGTCCATCATGTGACAAGTTAACTGTTCTGCTGTTAAACTATGTGGGATTAAGAAGAAGGGAGGGAGGGAGTCTCTTGGCTCCCCTGTATGGCCGACTGCACTGTGTCTGTGGAGTGCATGTGGGGAGCAGCAGGGCCAGCCACACCTGCACAGGGAGCTTGTGCCCCAGGCAGCCTGGTTGCACAGGCTGCCAGATCACATTTGCTGCCCTGATCGTAGTTGGTGTGTCCTACCTGGGTCTAAGGAGCCTATGGCAAAGGACTAGCGTAACTTTCTTCCTTGACTACTCTGGACAGGATGACTCTCCTTCCACTAGCTTCCTAAAGAAGATTCTTTCTTGCTCTCAACGCCTTGGTATGTACTTTATGAAAGCCTTTGGTATGTTATCCATTTCCTGAACAACACAGCTCCCCTGTCTCAGTTTCCCCCCAAAAGCAAGGGCCCCAAGTGCAGAAACTAAGGCTAAGAATATGTTTTGTGCAGAGGAAACAAAGATATAGTGTAAATGGAGATTTTATTGAAAATCCATCTTCCCTGATGAGTCACTGTAAATGCTCTGCTCCCTAGCACTGGGGTCAGGGCTGTGCCCAGGCCCAGTTGAAGCTGCCCAGCTTGGCTTTTGTGCCTTACATCAGTGGTCCTTTCCTCCTTTGATTGGCACCACACATGTATAGCCATACATACAATAGTGCATTTTCTGTTTTGCTGGTTCAGGCAGCCCTGCATCCCTGGGCTCCCAGGAATCTACCTGCCCTTGGGAAGCAGGCTTTTTCTTGGGACTGACTTTCTGATTTAGGCACTCATTTGGCCGAAATGCTAGACACCAAAGAGCTGGTGACTGATAAGACTTTATAGTCCATCAACCTACATGTGTGTAAGAATAAATTTACCTTAGTAACTCCTAAAAATAAATGGCTAGAGGCAAGATTTCCAGCAGTCATTTGTAGGGAATGAAACACCTTTATTTTGTGTGCCCATTTTGAAGAGCAATGAACTGAAGGGTCAAGAGAGCCATTAAATCTAGTGAAGCCAGGGTTTTGGTGAAGGTCTCTCAAACTTTCTATTCCTTCTTGAATGTAGGAAAGCGGCCTTTGAGTCCTCAACTCACCCATCAAGGCCAGGCACAGATGCAGCCTGTGGAGGGTGAGAGCTGCAGGATCATACAGGTGTGGTGTCACCAACATGGTGCTCACTAGTAATCCACTGCACCAGTCCATCAGCGGACCTTGGCTCCTCCCAAGGCCCATTTCTCATACGTTAGAATGTGACACTGAGTGATGCAGCCAGGTAGTAACAAAGGAAGGGGCAGGGCTGGCAGGGTGGTCCAAGTGAGATTCCTCCTTCATCAGCAGTTAGTGGCAACCCATTCTGCCACAATCACTTGCATTTGCCTAATGCTTGAAGTCAGAAAGCACTTTTAGAGAAGTTCCTTCCTTCTTCTTGGTTGCTCTGTAGAGCCTGTATGGGCATGAGGCCTTGGGCAAGTCCTTACCTTTCTGCCTGTCATGGCAGAGCCCCATATGTATCCCCAGGAAGTACCATCCTTGCCATACAGGCACCCTGAACCTTGGTTCCAAGCCCACACTGTGGGGAGGCTCTACCTGCAGAACCCCATCTATCCACCACGGATGAAAATAAGTCTACCAAGACATGATCTGCTTGGGGAGGAGAGGTGGCCAATCTCTCAAAGGAGAAGGGCCAAGAGCCCCTTCCTCAATGGTTTTTATTAGGTCCATTTTACACAGAAATACAGGTAAAGCTCATCGATCATTGTCAGGCAGCAAGGATCAAATAATAGATAACATTTCAAAGAAATCTGAGGGCTTAATCTGAGGCAGGGTCTATCAGCTAAGGGGTTACAAAACTTTGGGAGACAAACTCATTTGCTGCTTGGACCCTTATCATTTAAATAGCACTCTTAGCAAAGCAGGTTTCACAGGACTTTACGAATTCTTATACCCAATCACCCGGGGAGCCTGCCCTATCCAGCACAGGACTGCACTGCCCTCTGTCAATGTTTCAGGCTTAAGTGGATCAGAGCCAGGAAGCCAAGAGATAAAGAAAACTTCTCCCAGATGGAATGAGGACTCAGGCCATGTCAGGACAGCCAGGGGACAAGGGTCCATCACCCCCTCTTTGCTGCAGCCCCCTGAGTCCTTCCTTGAGAGTCTTCCAAGTGGTCATGCCTGTCTTAGATGGCCCCTCCCTTGAGGGAATCTTACCCATCATTGGCTAACTGACCAAGCATTGGGGGCCAGTTATGGATGAAGCAGAAGCAGCGCTCCTGCCAGGGAGATAAGCTTTGTCTCCTTAGTGGCTTACAGTCTGAAGGTCACTCATTCAGCCTTAGTCTTGGGGTGGGGGGGTGGGGGGGGTTACAACTCCTGAAACCGGGCAGGGCAGTTCCCAACACCACACCACCCTGGAAACACCAGAGCAGCCCTGGTTTATATGGTGGGAGAACAGATAAAGGTGGCTGTGGCAGGCTGGGGGTCAGATAAGGACTGTGATAGAGAAATACCTGTCTTCTGAGCCTGCCACACCTGGGTTTTGGTCCCAGCTCTCTGCTATCATGGACAAGCTGTTAAACTTTCATCTATAAAGTAGGCTTGGAGACATCTTTCATGTAATATGCTAACCAAAAGGAGGTGATTGTGAATGAGACCTTATGAGTCATCTAGGGCCAAAAGAAGCATGGGGCATGGGGGAGAAGCTGCCTGCAGCCACTCGTAAGGCAGAGAGTAGATTTTTGATCATGTATCGTAGTCCCATCTGACCATCCCTGTGAAAGGACAAACTGAAACTTCAGGTGACCTTATCCTGTGTTCAAACAAAGTGCCTACATACATGGTCCAGAGGGAGGGTTTTTTCCTCCTCCTCTCAGAGAATGTTGAAGGTAAATGGACTCCATCGGATAGCAAGTTGCCTTCCCAGCCTCAGCCTATCTAGTTCTGTGATAGGAAGGTACGCTTATGGGCCTTCTCAAGCCCAAGGTGTGCCTTTGCTCTGGTTAGTGAAGCATTGGCTTTCCTTTAGAGGATGCTGGTCTGCAGGGAGGAGCACAACAGCAGAGGATTGCCTGAAATGGCTTACACATCTAACCCCTTCTGCCAAGGAGACCTGCCAGTGCCTGGTAGTCCAGTACAGGGAGCTAGTTAATGATCCCCTGTGCAATCCTCTGTTATGCCAGTCTGGTTTAATCAATCCCAGGTAGGAGCCTTCCATTTATAGTGGCTCATATATAAGGAGAGAACACCTCAGCTGATGGCTTTTCCTATCATGTAAACAAAGCATTGAGGAGGAGATGATTGTCCCCTCCTGGGGCCTAGGACAGCTTCTGTCCTCACATTGTGCTGAACCCACAGCAGGGCACTAGTTGTGAAGACTGCATTTTCTTTGTTTTCACTGTATGATAGCAGAGCACTAAAAGGTGCTGCATGTGGAACTGAACTGGCTGACTGCAAAGACAACAGGAATGATGATGGTCAAAGCAGATATCAAGGAAGGAGTACTTCCTGGTTTTGACAAATATCAGATGCTATTAAAGTGGTGCTTGTGAGATATCTGCAGTTGACCAAGATGCACACGTGCCTCCCTGCCCTTTGCATCCCTCACCGCAGTACCCAGATGCCTCTGAGTTAGCCACTGAAAGCTGTAAGACACCAACAGATGTGCTCAGGGGCCTGTGAGAAGTCTTACCTGTTCTGTGATTGTTTTATACTCTGCTGTGACAGAGTGGTGACAGTTTGGTGAGCCCCTTTGAGGAAGGTCAAGATTAGGACCTTCTAATCTGCTAGGTGGGCAGGAAGCCCTTTGCAGCTGCCCTTACTCATTACATACAGTGGGTTCCCTGTGCTCCCTTCCATCCTGTTCTTTGTGAAGGTGTGAGCCACGCAGGCTGGCTGTGTGGATGTGTGTGTCCTTCAGAGAGCGGTTTCTGTTCATTCAGCCTGAAATCAAGAAAGTTGTGTCTGTGCTGTTTAACTTCATGCCCATTGACTAAAATCCATGCCAATCTTTGCTGTGCAGAAAACCTGGTTGCAGAAGAGGCAGCCCCACTTTGAGCCTATGGTGACAGAGCAAGGAAAACACGTACTGTTGGATAGGGTGGGCACTCCACCCTAGGGTGGGTGCTCAACCCAGGGCCCAGAATAACTTCTGTGTGGCAGGCACAGAGTGTGCCTGGGTAATGAATGACAGTCTTGAGGATACTGCAGGGTAGAAAGGGCCTGGGGGTTTGCGCCCTGCCCCACAGTGACCTGCACAGATGTCTTTTGGGGTAGCCAACCTGCCATTCAAGTAACATCCAAAGAGCTGCTGGGGAGGTCTCTGATTCTCTTTCTGACAGGTATGCAGCATGTTTCCAAGCTGTCTGAGTGGGGCCAGGGGCTACAATGAGTTAAATGCTAGTGAAGTTGTGGTTGGGGTTCATGTTTTATGTCCATCTGTCACCCACTTGTGAGAGCGGAAGTGAGTTTCTTGTCTGTGGTGAGACTAGTGACCATTCCCCTCACACATTTGCCCAGCATCTGAGTTCCCATAGCACCCTCCACTGCATCTTTAGAAACCTCCATGCAGGCAGTTGAGTGACCCTGTCCCAGGTAGGGTTGGGGGTGCAGCCTGGGCTCAGTGTGCAAGGGGAAGGAGGAAAGGAGCTCTGAGCAGAGCTAAAATGCTGTATTGCAGGATAAGAAATAAGGAAACAAAGCAGAACCCCAAGCTTTGGTAACTCCATCTGTAAACTCTTCATGTGCAGTCACTATTTTGTAATTATCTCTCCTGGTTGAGTACCCATATGTACTAATTGGGCAATTCAACTTGCCAATAAAGATATATAACCTTGTAACACCTGCACTATTTACTGTGTGACAGCTTAAGTTCACAAGTAGCTATGTCCTGTTTCTTTCCTTTATTTTATTTTAGTTTTTTAAAAGATTTTGTTTATTTATTTTTAGAGAGAGGGGAAGGGAAGGAGAAAGAGAGGGAGAGAAACATCAATGTGTGGTTGACTCTCATGTGCTCCCTAGTAGGGACCTGGCCTGCATCCCAGGCATGTGCCGTAGACTGGGAATAGAACTGGCGACCCTTTGGTTCACCAGCCTGCGCTCAATCTACTGAGCTACACCGACCAGGGCTGTTCCTTTGATTTTCATTGGAAGGCAGAGAGACTGTTTCCTACTGCATGTTGAAATCCCTCAAACACTAACGCTATTCTGTCACTGCCCTGCCGGGAAATTGCCAAGAGAGGATGACAAACTCCACTTTTATGAAAGCAATGCAACTTGTGTGTTTACTGGTTACTAGTCTTGTTGAATGGGCTTGTATTCAAAGTTTGACTCATTGAAAATTGGCATGAATGGCAGGCATTTGTAGGCCTTCATCATGGAAGCAAACAGTGTTTAGAAGCTGGGAACACCATGGGGGCCAGCTACGTCAATCCTTCACTTATTTTTGAAGAAACTGAGGCTCTGGAGGGCCACCTGCACTTTGTTAAATGTCTCTCTACTCTGCCAACACAGAAGACATTCTGATGATTAGATATCATGTATATTAAAAATACTTCCATGGATATGCAGCATTGTACTTTGGATCAGGAGGAGAGGCTACAGGGTGCTACAGAACCAGGTCCTCTAGCAGAACAAAGTGTGGCCAAAGCAGGAAAAGGCCAGCTGACAAGCTGCTCTGACAGGCTAAGGACACGCAGCCCACAGGAGCCTCTGAGCAGGAAATACCTGGGTGACTAGGGAGCTGGGGTCTTTCCCATTAGATCACAGTTGTATTTTTCTGAGGTAGCATTATTTAAAGAAGACCATCATTAAGACTCTGAAAGCTTGCAGAGAAACTGCTTGGCTAATTGGTTTTATAAATGTGAGAGATAAATATCTCAGGTGACCATAATTTAAAAGCACCAGATAGATAGGATAATGAGAACTGGGAGCTCCGTACCTAACACTGGGGTCAGCTCCACCTGATTGCAGAAGCTTGGGGTCACCACCATCAAATCCTGCTTTTGATGCCCTGGTGGCCTCTCATGGCACCCTGGGGGATGCCCAGGTCCAGAAGGCAGCATATAGGGGCCCCACTCTTCGCAGACAGGCAAACCTACCCAGGCCCTTCTCTTCCAGCCTGGGGTTGGAGGCTGATTTGTGCCTCATTCCCTCAGAGATTTCTAAAGAGTAAGTAATTAAGTGGCTGGAATATGGAGAGTTTAAAAGGCCTCTTGTGGGTTAGGGTGTTGAAGCATAGAAGGATTCATACTCTATGATTTTTTTTTTTCCTTGAGGAAACAGGCAGAAATTTGCTCAGGATTTTCATTACCTGAGCAAAGCCAATAGATGAACTTATTCTCACAGGGAAGCCCCTCAGGGAGGACACGTTACTAGATGTGGCTTTGAGCTGTGCATGTCAGTGTCCTTGATCTGGAGCATTTAGGAGCTTCACGTGATCTGTGAGTGGTCCCTGTCCACCTCAATATGGTCAT
Organism: Anoura caudifer; assembly: GCA_004027475.1. NCBI lineage: Eukaryota > Metazoa > Chordata > Mammalia > Chiroptera > Phyllostomidae > Anoura > Anoura caudifer. Next base: position 61,933 of record PVKU01004776.1, read on the forward strand.
TCCCTGAGTCTACGAGTGCTCCCCATTTATCTCAGGTAACCATACTGGCTTGTCCTTATACAATGTCCCAGGATCCATGACAGATCCTTGGGTCTTGTGGTTTTATGTGGTGGTTGCCATGCACCCTGGTATTTAATTGTCAATCACTTTGAAGTAAGGTGAGTTGTGGGCACCTTTCATCAGGAAAAACTTGCTTGAAATAGATTAATTCTAGGCTTCGTTTCCCCTGGAATCTTTTTGTAGATCTGGAAGTCTCCTCCAGCAGCTTGATGGATTATGGCACTGTAGACCCTTCATGGTTGCACCTTTTCTTGGGATGGCCAAGAGGTATGCATGGCCATTTACTGCACTAGGGGACCCAGAGTGCCATGGCTGACTCTAGGCCTTACTTACCCCTCTCCTCCTGGCTATCCTCATGAGAACAAACATCGGGTCTTAGAAGGCAGCAGACTCAGCTTTCATGTCTCAAGGAAATGAAAAGTTCTTGTCACTGTTCAAAACAGAAAAATGCAGGGCCCTAGGGTTTGGTTACAGAGAAATCTGAACCTTTTTGGACTAACTTGAAGTCAATTTTGTTTTTATGTTAAATATTAGTGTGTATTCTGGTTTGTTTATGTGAGTAGGTGTATTTTGAGGGTGATAAATTATAAAGAAAAAACTAAATATCTGTGTGGTCCCCCCCAAAAGGAGAAGAGTGAGGGTTCCTGGGTGGGAGGAGGAGGTTCATGTCCATGAGTTGGGATTGAGCATCAAGGCCGGCACACACACGCCTTTCTTCTGCCCAATGACTTTGGATGAACTCTGGGCACACACCTCAGCACTCAGCATGAGTCTCCCTTACCATTTTAGGTTCCCAGAGTTCAAGTGCCTGAGTTGCCATCAGAACTTCCAGGCTTTTATTGTTGCCCTTCCTCCAGCATCACTGGTCACTGTTGGACAAGGCTTCTGCAGCAATAGGCTTTGAGCATGGAGCATGGGTTTCAGTGGGGGAAGGGGCTTCTTGGGCAGAGGTCATGGCCAGCCCACTCACAGAAGCCTTTGCTTATGGGATCAGGGGTCCAAATAGCATTCGTCAGCCAGCCCCCATGAGACCACAGCCAGCCCAGTCCAGCCTCAGTTCCAGCCCTTGGCCCTCTTCTCTCTCTCCAGTGGGGATGGGCTTAGTGACCCTGGACTGCTGCCACAGGCATCATCTCTAGACACCAAGAAGGAGCTGCCAGGTGCCTGGCTCAGAATCGATAGACTTTGAGTGAAGCCCTTTGATTTGGTGGGTGTTTGCTTCATGCTAGACTGGGTTTCCTGCTGCTTGCTCACTAGTCATTCTCATTTTCTGAGTGCAGGAAGGATTCCAGTTTCAGCATCCTGATCCTGAGACCAGGAAGCCTATGTCAACCCCTCAGCATCTTCCAGTTACTCAATAAATAAATGATGGCAGACTTGTTGATGAGTAAATTATCAAGGACAGTGCTACATTGTGTTGTAAGATCTGAAGGCAGGATTGAAAACCGGCAGGAAGTCGGGAGTATGGGTGGTGCTGAACTTCATGAGGGAAATGATAACAGCAATCACTGTGGGCCCAGTAAAGACAGGCAGTCTCCAACTGCTTTCTTTGCATTGCTCACCCAGTGCCTTCCTCAGCTCACCAGGTTGGTGCCCTTGTTATTGCATATCCTATGTAACAGAAGGGAAAACTGAGGCACAGGGAGCTTCAGGAACTTGCTAAGGGCCAAAGAGCCATGTTGGCCTCCATGTCTGACCTGAAGCTGGGCCTTTTCCCTTAAGCCTCACCCTCACTGGGTGTTCTAGGATGCAGTATCTCCACTTTACATTGTCAGATTATATCCAAACCTCTCAGACTCTCTTTCTGGCAAAATTCTTATAAGACTTTAGGGTTTTTTGTTTGTTTGTTTGGTTTGTTTATGTGGGGGCAGGGGTCTTTGCATCATGGAAAGCCTCATGGTTTGCATTTGAGGCACCACCATTTAGGGAGCATGTGGCAAGAAGGCCTGCCCAGAAAGGATTTGGCAGCTTCTACTCTGGCTCCTGAGGTCTTTCAAAATGAGGTTCTGGTCTTTTCTTGTCATTAAAAAGGGACAGTTAAGAAAGCCATGGAGGTTATTGGAGGAATGGAAGGTGTGGAGAAGAGCCATGTGTTAGGATTAACATGCCCCAAATAGGAAGAAGTGTAGACAACTATCCCTGGCAACCTGTGGGATGTGTCACCAACTGCTGAGAAGGAATGAGATTGAAAAATAAACACATACTAAAAAATGGAAGACATGTTGACTTTTCCTAGTACTCTTTCTATTCATGTAATTAAAATCTTCAAAAGTCAGCTGTTGCAAACACACAGTAATTCTCACAGTGCTCAACCAGTTGTTAACATTGAGCCTTATAGCTTGTACCTTGTAATGGCAAAATTGACCTGGCGCTGATGGTCATGATTACATGCTTCCTCTGTGAAATGAGAGGGTGTTACACCCAGGGTTACTGCAAGTGCAGGTCCTGTTGAAGGTAGTGAGTCTTCCTCCTTGTCCCCTGCATTTGCCTCAGCACAGCTGCTGACCCTATTGCAGAATGTCTTTGCTTTGGTTGACAGGATAGGCATAGGTTATCTGATTATAGTCAGAAGCTCTGATGAAGAATTGCAGGTTTTTTATTAATAAAAATGGAAAAATATTTAATATAAGAGGTAGATGCATAAAGGCTTTGTCTTTAGGCCTGGAATGTGGTGAGGTGTGAGATGTGGACGGCAGCAGTGGAAACCTCTGAGCTGGGCACTAAAATTCCTCCAGTTCCCAGTCTGCTCAGTTCTGAATATTTCAGGGATTGAAAGAAAGTAGAAATGGTCTGCTGAGTTGTGGAGAAATTCTGAGGGTGCAGAAGTTTGCTTGTGGATGTGTATAGCCGTGTGCATGTATCTATGCAGATCCTTCTAGCGCATCATACCTGAAGTCAGAGCATCCTCTGACATGAAGAGACTTACTTCCATCTAGAGGACATGACAGAGGACACCTGTGTTTAGAAATGCTGACTCAGAGGCATTCTTAATCTGTCATTCCTTGCTGCCTCCAGTTCTCATCACTGTCCCAGAGAGTGAGTCCCTTAAACTACTGGTGACACCAAAGGTACCTGTGTGCCCAACATTGTTGCTGTAGGAATAGCAATGATCCAGGCAGGTCAAGCATAGCCTGTGAGTCCTCACACCCAAAAAGGTATCTCAGGAGCCAATGCAGAAACGAGTGTAGAAGGCTTTTGTTTCAGGCTTTCTCTTCCCTTGGTCACTGAGCAGTAGCATGGTCCCAAGTGCCCCATTAACAACATACTAACATGTACATCAAAAGTAGAATGGATAACTCAATTGTGAGTTATTCATTTTAAAAAGAAAACAAGAAGAGTGAATGTGTGCATGTGTGTGTGAGAGCTGCAGGGAGATTTATCACACATTATTTAATCACCCCCTAAATGTTCAGAGCTGAAGACCTGCACTACAGGTAGCTGCTCTCTGCTGAGGACATGGTGATTTATCTCCACTGAGCAGTAAAAGTTATATCTGTGAGACAATTTATTTACAAGTGTGCATAAACAGCAAATTTTAATTTGCAAAACTACAAAATATTTATAAGATTTAAAAATACCACTACTAAGTTAGACATCAATAAAAAGCATCAGTATTTTTCTAATTATATTGAGGTATAATGGACATATAACATTGTATAAGTTTAAGGTGTACAATATGTTGATTTGATATGCAAGGTCTGTCCAGAAGGTATCCAGCCATGTAATATGAAAAATAGAGACATATATTGAAGAAGATAAAAGACACAAGAAACATTGTACGTAGGACCATGACACCTTAGTCCCCTTCAAAGTAGGTACTTTGGAACCTCACCCAGTTCTCCCAGCGTCTCTTCCACTGTTCAAAATAATCTGCAAAATCCTTTGTCAGCATTGCCATCAGCTGCCCCATCATATTTTCCTGAATCTCATCTGAAATCTCTTCCCTTTCCAAGGTTATTTTAGTTTTGGGAAAAGCCAGAAGTTGCAGCATGACAAATCTGGGTTGTAGGTGGGCTAAGTCACCTGGGTGATTTGGTGTTCCACTAAAAAACTGCAGAAGATTTGATGCATGAGTGGGCATGTTGTTGTGATAAAGCTGCCGATCACCATTGCCCATAGCTGCGGCTTTCTGAATCATTTGAATAGTTTCTGCAGAGGAATGTTCAAGCTTAACACAAAATTTGAAGCAGATTCATTGCTCTACTCGCTCAGCCATTTTGAATGTGATGGCCACACAGTGCACATGCTCACTCAATGGCATCTACTGCTCCCACTCACTAGTACAGTGAAGTTGTTATTGGTCACACATGTGCATTTTAGTCCACTCTACTTGGCTGCCAGGTTACATTGATGTTACGCAAACCATTCTCATTATATTAACAATGGTTTGACTTTTTCCGTACAGACCTTGTATGTATATGTTGTGAAATGATAACCAAGTTTAGTTAACATCCATCACCTCGCAGAATTACACATTTTTTTCTGCCTTGTTATGAGAACTTTTAAGACCTACTCTCTTAGCAACAGCATCAATCAATATAGAAATACATTAACAAAAGCTTCTGGAATTCTTCTTGTCTCTGACAAGGGCCTCCCACTAGTTGACAGGAATCAGCTAGGGACGTGGTTGCACTAGGACTATCTTCCTATTGGTGATTTTCCTTGTACGTTCTGAGATCTGTCATGTTTCTGTAGAAATCTCCCTGCCTCCAAATAGGAAATACATGCCAAGACAAACAAAGGAACCAGACAGAGCTTCCTGTCAGATTTGTGGTGGGGATGGGGCTGTGTGTCACCCATTAGGGAAGAGGGCAGGCTCAAGACACAAGCACAAGAAGCTTAAAGAGAACAGAAACAAATCCTAAAGATAACCATTGGCTCATAAAAAGTCTGAACGCACTAGACGAAGAAGCAGATGAACAAACATGGAGGAAAACTGCTTCCACCCTGCTACAAACCTGTTCTTGGGCTTCTTTTTAAAAAGACAAAATTAGTGTTTCTAAGAGGAAGGAAAATATGATTTTTGTCTTTACAGTGTTTGAGTGTCTTCACTCCCTTTCAACAGAATCCTGTGAATGCGATTCTCCCTAGTGGGGACTCCGGAAGTGGGGTGGGTGCTGTTGTGGGTGTGATGTGTCTAGGAAGGGGGAGAGAATGCCTGACAAACCTCAGTCTGGGAGCAGGAACCCCACTTAGATGCCTCTTTTCTTTTTCTCTCTGCACTTGCTTCCTTTTTAAGTTTTTCAAGCATCTTCACTGTGTTTGGGAAGAGTCAGACAGAACACACAGCTGTGGGTCTCCCAGGAGGTCCTGAGGAGAAATAGTTCCCATGCAGGAGGAAGAGGCTGGGGGGAGATAGTGAGGCAAGGTGGCATCCTTGCAGGGATTGCATGGGAGCACGAACCTGCCACCATGCCCCTGGGCTCCGTGCACAAGGTGATGAAGCTCGGGCTCTCTGTTCTGGCTGCAGTGTGGTGTTGAGCTGGGCAACAAGTGCAAAGGAGGTTGGAGAGGCTTGCTGGGGAGAAAGGGGATGGTTGAAGTTTCATTCCAGAGGGGGAAAACTTCCTGTTATTCACTCTTGCTGAGTTTTATGATGTTAAAAAAGACAGTGGGAAAGTAGCAGGAAAGGATAGATAGATCTTCCCCCAATGAGTTTTATATGGAATCGAGAACCTGAGTCTTGATTGTTGAAATCATACATTTTTTTCCTTCCTATTCTTTCCTTTCTTTTTTTAAAAGAAAACCTTGTGTATTTTTGCTTTTGTTGCCTTTGATTTTGGTGTCAAAAATCACCAAATTGCCTTTGAAATGCAAAAATCATTGCCAAGACTGGTATCAAGGAGCTTAACCCCGATCTTTCTTCAGGAGATTTTTGGGTTTTGGGTCTTACATTCAAGTCTTTAATCTATTTTGAGTTAATTTTTGTGTGTGGTGTAAGAGAGTGGTGCAGTTTCATTCTTTTGCATGGGCTGTCCAGTTTTCTCAGCACCATTTATTGAAGAGACTGTCCTTCGTATATTCTTGGCTCTCTTGCATTAAATTAATTGGCCCTAAATGTGTGGGTTTATTTCCAGGCTCTCTGTTCTACTCCATTGACTTATGTGTTTGTTTTTAAAGAATTTATTTATTTATTTATTTATTTATTTATTTATTTATTTATTTATAGATTGAGGGGAAAGGAGGGGGAAAGAAGGAAGGAGAGAAACATTGATGTGTGGGTGAAACTGATTGGTTGCCTCTTGCATATCCTCAACTGGGGACCTGGCCCACAACACAGGCATGCGCCTTGACTGGGAGTCAAAATGGTGATGTTTCGGTTTGCAAGACAATGCCCAACACACTGAGCCATACCAGTCAGGACCACGTGTCAGGTTTCATACCAGTACCAGGCTCTTTTGATTATCAGTAGTCTTGTAGTATAGTTTGATATCAGATAGCGTGATAACCTCCAACTTCTTTTCTTTTCCAAGATTGCTGTGGCTATTTGGGTTTTCTTATGATTCATACAAATTTTAGGATTGTTGTATTTCTGAGAAAAAGACTTTTGGAATTTTGATAGGGATTGCATTGAATCTGTAGATTACTGTGAGTAGAGTAGATAATTGAATAACTTTGATCTAATACATGAGCATGGAATACCTTTACATTCATTTGTTTCTTCTTCAGTGTTTTATATCATCTTATAGTTTGCAGCATGTAGGTCTTTTAGCTCCTTGGTAAAATTTATTCCTAGGTATTTTATTCTTTCTTATGCAGTTGTTAATGAGATTATTAATTTCTTTTTTAATTTTTTTTATGGTTGTTCAAGCACAGTTGTCTCCATTTCACCCCCACTACTCTCCCTGGCCCCCACCACAAACTACCCTCAATGCTACCCGCCTTTGGTTTTGTACATGTTCCTTGATGACCCGAACCCTTTATTTCCCCTGTTATCTTTCTCCCACCTTCCCTTTGGTTACTGTCAGTTTATTCTTTATTTAAATGTCTGGCTATATTTTACTTGCTTGCTTCTTTGTTTTGTTGTTAGGTTCCACTTATAGGTGAGATCATATAGTATTTGTCTTTCCACCTGGCTTTTGTTACTTAGCATGATGCTTTCCAGGTCCATACGTACTGTTGCAAAGGGTAGGAGCTCCTTCTTTCTTTCTGCTGAATAGTATTCCATTGTGTAAAAGATCACAGTTTTTTTATCTACTCATTTACTGATGAGCACTTAGGTTGCTTCCAGCACTTGGCTGTTGTGATTACTGCTGCTATGAACATTGGGATGCATAGGTTCTTCTCAATTAGTGTTTCAGGATTCTTAGCGTATAATCCCACCATGGAATTGCTGGGTCAAAAGGCAATTCCATTTTTAGTTTCTGAGGAAATTCCATACTGTTTTCCATAGTGGTTGTACCAGTCTGCATTTCCACCAACAATATACTAGGGTTACCTTTTCTCCACAACCTCCCCAGCACTTACTATTTGTTGATTCGTTAATGATGGCCACTCTGACTGGTGTGAAGTGGTATCTCATTGTGGTTTTAATTTGCATCTCTCTGATGACTACTGATGCTGAACATCCTTTCCTATGTCTCTGGACCCACTGTATGTCCTCCTTGGAGAAGTGTCCATTCAGGTCCTTTGCCCATTTTTTAATTGGATTTTCTGTCTTCCTGGAGGGCAGTTGTGTGAGTCTTTATATATTTTGGAAATCAAGCACTTTTCCAAGGTATCATTAGAAAATATGTTTTCCAATATGGTTGGTTCCCTTTTCATTTTGCTGATGTTTTCTTTAGCCATGCAGAAGCTCTTTAATTTGATGAAGTCCCATTTGTTTATTCTTTTCTTTATGTTGCTTGCTGTGGCAGACACATTGGTGAAAATATTGCTGTGTGGAATATCTGAGATTTTCCTGCCTATGTTGTTCTCTAGGACTTTTATGGTATTGTGACTTTTATCCATATTAAGTTTATTCTGCATATGGTGTAAGTTGGTGGATTAATTTCTTTCTTTCTTTCTTTCTGTCTTTTTTTTTTTTTTTTTGCATGTAGCTGTCCACAGCTCCCACCACCATTTATCGGAGAGGCTATTTGTGCTCCACTTTATGATTCTGCTCACTTTTTCAAATATTAATTGACCATTGAGACTTGGGTTTATTTCTGGGCTCTGTATTCTGTTGCATTATCTATGTGTCTCTACTAATGCAAGTACCAGAGTGTTTTGATTACAGTGACCTTGTAATATAGTTTTATGTCAGGTATTGTGATCCCTCCTACTTTCTTCTTCTTTCTAAAAATGGTTTCAGCTATTCGGGGTTATTTATGGTTCCATATAATTTTTGAAGTGTTTGTTCTATATCTGTGAAATATGCCATTGGTATTTTAATAGGGATTGTTTTGAATCTATAAATTGCTTTGAGTAGTATGGACATTTTGATGATGTCAATTCTTCCAGTCCTTGAACACGGTATATGCTTCCATTTGTTTGTGTCTTGCATAATTTCTTTCTTCAATGTTATGTAGTTTTCTGAGTACAGGTCTTTTACCTCCTTGGTTAGGTTTATTCCTAGGTACATTATTTTTGTTGTTGCTATATCAAATGGGATTTTTTTCCTGATTTCTGTTTCTGATATTTCATTGTTGGTGTACAAAAATGCCTTTGATTTCTGAATATTGACTTTGTATCCTGCTGTTTTGCCAAATTCATGTATTAGATCAAGTAGTTTTTTGGTGGAGTCTATGGGATTTTCTATGTACATTTTATGTCATCTGCAAACAATGACAGTTTTTCTTCCTCCTTTCCAATTTGGATGCCTTTTATTTCCTTTTCTTGTCTGATTGCTGTTTCTAGGACTTTCAATACTATATTCAATAGAAGTGGTGAAAGTGGACAACCTTGTCTTGTTTCTGATCTTAATGGAAAAGATTTTAGTTTTTGCCCATTGAGTATGATGTTGGCTGTAGCTCTCTCATATATTGGCATTATTATGTTGAGGAATGCTCCCTCTAGTCCCACTTTGCTGAGTGTTTTTATCATAAATGGGTGCTGTACCTTCTGGAATGCTTCTTCTGCCTCTATTGATATGATCATGTGATTTTTTGTGTTTCATTTTGTTTATGTGATGTATTACATTTACTGATTTGTGAATGTTGAACTATCCTTGCATTCCTGGGATGAATCCCAGTTGGTCATGGTGTATGATCTTTTTAATGTATTGTTGGATGAGATTTGCTAATATTTTGTTGAGGGTTTTAGAGTCTATATTCATTAGCAATATTGGCCTGAAGTTTTCTTTCTTGGTTGTGTCTTTATCTGGTTTGGGGATTAGGATTGATGCTGGCTTCATAAAAAGAGTTTGGGAGTCTTTCATCATTTTGCATTTCTTTGGAATAGTCTGTGAAGGATAGGGGTTAGCTCTTCCTTAAATGCTTTGTAGAATTCTCCTGTGAAAGCATCTGGTCCAGGGCTTTTGTGTGTTGGGAGTTTTTTGATTACTGCTTCAATTTTATGCACTGTTATTGGTCTGTTCAGGCTTTCTGCTGCTTCTTCATTCAGTTTTGGAAGATTATATTTTTCTAGAAACTTGTCCATTTCACCTAGGTTTTCAAATTTCGTGCCATACAGTTCTTCATAGTAATTTCTTACAATCCTTGTTTTTCTGGGGGTGTCAGTTGTAATCTCTCCTCTTTCATTTCTGATTGTATTTATTTGGGTCCTCTCTCTTTTTCTTGATGAGCCTGCTTAAAGGCTTGTCAATTTTGTTTTTCTTTTCAAAGAACCAGGTCCTGGATTCATTGATCCTTAGAATTGTGCTTTTAATGTCTATGTCATTTAATGCTGCTCTGATCTTGGTTATTTCTTTCCTTCTATGTTCTCTGGGCTGTCTTTGTTGTTGTTCCTCAAGTTCTTATAGGTATAGGGTTAGTTTGTTTATTTGAAATGTTTCTATCTTTTTTAGGTAGGCCTGTATCGCTATGAACTGTCCTCTCAGGACTGCCTTCACTGTGTCCCATAAGTTTTGTATTGTTGTGAGTTCATTTTCATTTTTTTTTTCAAAAACATTTTGATTTCCTCCTTGATCTCATTTTTAACCCATTCATTGTTTAGTAGCATGCTATTCAATCTCCATGATTTTGAGTGTTTGGGGTTTTTTTCTTTGAGGTTTATTTCTAGTTTCAACCCCTCATCATTCCAGAAAATGCTTGCTATGATTTCAATTTTCTTGAATTTGTTGGGTCTTGTTTCCTGTGCTATCTTATGGTCTGTATTTGACAGTGTTCCATGTGCATTTGAAAAGAATGTGTATTTTTCTTCTTTGGGGTGAAAGGTTCTGTAAATATATTTCAGCTAATTCCACTTAATCTAATGTGTCATTCAGTTTCACAATATCTTTGTTGATATTTTGTTTGGAAGATCTGTCCTTTTTTGACAATGGGGTGTTAAAATCCCCAAGTATAAGTGTGATGGCATCTATATCTTTCTTGATGTCCTCCAAGATTTTTCTTATATATTTGGGCACTTGTATGTTGAATGCATATATGTTTACAATATTTATGTCTTCTTGATGGATTCTGTCTTCCTCTGAGTATTATAAAGTGTCCTTCTGTGTCTCTCTTTATGGCCTTCAGTTTAAAACCTATTTTGTCTGATATAAATATTGCTATCCAGCTTTTTTTCCCTGTCCATTTGCTGGTAATATTTTTTTCGAACCCTTCACTTCCAGTTTGTGCAGGTCTTTTGTTCTGAGCTGGGTCTCTTGTAGGCAGCATATGTGTGGGTCATGATTTCTTATCCATTCAGGCACTTTATCTTTTAATTGGAACATTTAGTCTATTTACATTTAAGGTTATTATTTCTTTTTTCAACAGTTATCTATGAGTTTTATTTTATTTATTTTTTATTTTTATTTAAAAGTTTTTAATATATTTTATTGATTATACTATTATAGTTGTCTCATTTTTTTTCTCCCCTTTATTCCCCTCTGCCCTGTATCCACCCCCATCGTCATTCCCTCACCTTAGTTCATATCCCTCGATCACACATATAAGTTCTTTGGGTTTTCCATTTCCCATTCTCTTCTTAACCTCCCCCTGTCTATTTTGTATCTACTATTTATTCTTCTTACTCCCTTTATCATTTCCCTCATTCTCCCAACTCCCCCTCCCCACTGATAATCCTCCGTGTTATCTTTATTTCTGTGAATCTGTTCTTGTTCTAGTGTTTGCTTAGTTCATTTATGTTTTTGTTTTTTAAGGTTGGTTGTTGATAGTTGTTAGTGTATTGTCATATTACTGTTTGTATTTTTGATCATTTTTTTCTTAGATAAGTCCCTTTAACATTTCCCATAGCAAGAGCTTGATGATGATGAAGTCCTTTCACTTGACCTTATCTGGGAAGCAGTTTACCTGCCCTTCCATTCTAATGAAAGCTTTGCTGCATAGAGTGACCTTGGATGTAGGTCCTTGCCTTTTATGACTTCAAATACTTCTTTCCATTCTCTTCTTGCCTGCAAGGTTTGTTTTGAGAAATCAGCTGATAGTCTTATGGGAACTTCTTTCTAGGTAACTGTCTCCTTTTGTCTTGCTGCTTTTAAGATTCTCGTGTTATTTTTAATCTTGGGTAATGTAATTATGATTTGCTTTGGTGTATGCTTCCTTGAGTCCAGCTTCTTTGGGATGCTCTGAGTTTCCTGGACTTCCTATATGTCTATTTCTTTTGACAGAATTTCACTTCAATAAATAAAAGCTAGTTCTGAGTACCACTTACTTTATAATATTTGTAGGTTAGCATGATACCTCCTTTATATGACTTCCACCTTTACAAATAATGAAATATTGCTCTCTCTGAACATCCCACTCAGAACAACTTCTATTTCAATAAAAGAATGCAATCTATGCTTGTGTGATTTATTCCAGCAACAGAAGGGAACTTGAATTCAGTCTTTCATTAAACTCTGCATAATCACCATGAATATAAACATACTTGGTTGCTATATGGTGAGGCTGCCAGGGCTGACAAATGAGACAATAACCCTGTGCTTTTTTTCTGATGCAAAGTAGGAGAGACTTGGGGCTTCCTAGGAAAATCCAATGACCAGACTTCACTTTACATGTTTGTAGTAATATTGGTAAATTACTCAGAACCATGCCTGGCCCTTATAGACAGTTTCCTGAGTGCTTGTTAATGGTATCTGAGGAAGGTCCTGGGATCTCTCTTTCAGTTCAACAGACACAGGAAGTCTGTGGTGGGCTAGGGGCTCTGAGGAGTTAGAACCATGAAGAAATCAATGTTCCCTACCATCTTGGCTTTCTTGTCCATGGGCAATTGGACAGCAACTTTTCTCACTTATTTGAGGTGCTGTTTATTTTGGGGTTGAAGGCTGTTTCAAATGATTGAGGTGACTAGAAATCTTAATAATAAAGTGCAAATCAGTTAATAAGAACTCAGATTGTATCCTGTACCTACCTGGTACACCCATCCTTTCTTCTCCTGTCTGTAGGATTGTTGCCCCTTCCAAGTTTGGGGATTAACCAAGGTTATCTGTGCATTTAGATAACCGAGGTATTTTTAAAGGATACCTCACTTTTCACAATTCATTTCACTTTTTGCTGCCCTCCCCTTCCTTGCCAATATAGCCACCTACCCACTTCTCCTCTACTGTGTTTATGCAGTGAGGCCTCAGTTAGAGGGGTCTCAAGGGTTCAGGGGGAACTGGTAATGCAAGTGAGGCTTTGGCCTTCAAGGTCAGTTGGTTTTTCAAGTTCACTCTTGGTTTATGGAGAATAAAAATTCTTTGTCTGCAGTTATGGGATAGATTTATGGCCCATGTCAGTTATAGCTGGGTTTGGGAAGACAGAACATTCTCCTGTGAGCCTAGTGCTCAGTCCAGTGTTTTCATCCCAGGGAGCATTTCATGGTTGGTTTGACAGAGAGGAATGCAACACACATTAATTTTGATGACATTTGCTGTCCCCAGAGGCTGATTGATTCTGATCTGGACATGGCTGAGGCTGTCCTTTGATTGAACCTCCAAGGATTAGAGTAAGGAAGCCCTTTATTCTCCAGGATCAGTGTCTGAATCTGCAGAAGCAGGCATTCAACTGAAAAGCAGAGAAAATACAAATATTCTCCCCTACTATCAAATGCTCAAATATACAAGATCTCTTCAGAAAGTATCCAGCCATGTTCTAGGAAAAATAGAGATACATATTGAAAAAGATATAAGATACAAGATACAAGAAACATTGTACATAGGACAATGACACCTCAGTCCCCTTCAAAGTAGGCACCTTGGGACCTCACACAGTTCTCCCAGTGCCTCTTCCACTGTTCAAAACACTCTGCAAAATGCTTTGTCAGAATGGCTATCAGCTGCCCCATCATATTTTCTTGAGTCTCATCAGTGGTCTAAAATGTCTTTCCTTTCAAAGATGATTTTAGTTTGGGAAAATCCAGAAGTCCCAGGGTGTCAAATCTGGGCTGTAGGGAGGCTAAGTCACTTGGGTGATTTGATGTTTCATAAAAAAAATTCTGCACAAGATGTGATGAATTTCACCAAAAACTGCAGGAGATTTGATGCATGAGTGGGTGTGTTGTTGTGATGGAGCTGCCGATCACTGGCTGCTCATAGCTGCAGCCTTCTGAATCATTCGAATAGTTTCCACAGAGGAAGGTTTAAGCTTAATGCAAAATTTGATGCAGATTTGTTGCTCTACTCACTCAGTCATTTGGCCACACACAACACATGCTTACTCAATGGGCATCTACTGCCCCCACTGACTGTTACAGTGAAGATGTCATGGTCACACATGTGCATTCCAGTCCACTCTCCTTGGCTGCCAGGTTACATTGATGTCGTGCAAACTGTTCTCATTATATTGACAATGGCTGAACTTTTTCCAAACACACCTTGTATGTGATTTTGGAGATGGTAAAAATTTCATATCTTAGAGGAATGAAAAATCATTTTCTCTAGTAAAGGGTGGTGATTAAATCAATACAGGATTAGACCTTTGGGATGTGAATGGCATTGATAGTAAATATGCCTCCCTCAATAAACACAACAGCTACTATTGGCACAAGCCTAGTGACAATGGGCTGAGAATGACTCTATCAGGGTCCAGGCCCATCTGAAGAATGTAAATGCCCTCTAGGACCCAGGGAGGACTTGAAACCCTAGTCCAGTCATTGCTACGTGGAGGGTGTTGTTCAAACTGTTTAGTGCTTTAATTTTTTCACCTGTAAAATGATTGCAGTAACTGAAGAAAACTTGTATTTCACATGTGTATTGTGAAACTAAATGATACCATCACTATCATTATGTTATGAGAGCTTTGAGCTAAGGTGCTGGACAGATCAGAGCTGTTACCAGGCAAATAGTCTAAATCCTTAGAGAATACCTGAAAAAAAAAAAAAAAAAAAAAAACAACTCCTTTATTCCAGCATGGTCGACATATCAGCTTGCTCAGTTATTTTGTATCTAGAGAAGTTAGTTTTGATTTTTTTTATATATATCCTACCGTATAGAAGTAAAATAGTTGAGCAATGAAGAGGGCAGAGATAGAATATGAAACATTTGGCCAACCTTTGTGTTTGATGGAGAGTTTAAGATAAAATCCAACAGTCTTTCATTGAGTACCTTTGAAATGCCAATCATCAAACAAGATGCTGGAATAAACATGAAGTCAGCTCCGCATGGATTGTCCTTCATCTGCTTAGAACCCACAGGACTTAAGTTGGGGGAGGTAGGACAGGCCTTCAGTGCATCTGTATTTACTCAGAAATGGATGCCAGAATTTCAGCTGCACTGGGGCCAGGTGTGGTCCTCCATTTTTGGATTTTTCATGCTGGCCTCTTTCTCTATGCAGTAATCTAAGTGTGATTCTGGCACCAGTACTGCTGTTTTCAGGCAGTGCTTGACTTGGATTTTGAGTTGATTCTTTTTCTAGTATCACTTAATTTAAGTGTCTCTATGTGACCTGCAACTCAGTTATGGAAATCCCCTCATGCTCTCAATTTCTAATGACTGTGTAATTTCATAAGATTTAGTAGGACTTTGAGGAGCCCGACTCCTGTTACAGCATTTAGCAGATGCCTGCACCTCTGAGCAGTCCACAGAATACTAACAGGCTGTGGTTCAGTTGAAAAGTACATCCCTGAGACTTACTGTGTGCACTGGCATATTTATTACCTGAGCTCCTGTGCATGCACAGAGCTTTGAGTTAACTAGGAATTCAATAGGAAGTACTGAGGTTGGGACTTCATCTCTCCCACTCAGGGTCCTCCCATTCATGAGGCACCCCAAGTATATCATTGTGACAACAGCATAGCTGTTGGTGGATTCGTAGATTTGGGAAAATAATTACTTGGAAAATTACATTCTTCTGCTTGACAGCCTTATATCTTGAAACTGAAGAAACAATAGCCAGATAACTTGGACTCTCCTTGTGAAAATAACTTACATAGGTATTTCTTTTGCTAGCAGCCATTTCAGTGATGCACCTGACCTATCTTGTCTGTACTCATTTGTGGAGGGTGTTTCCTCCAGTCCACGGTGGACATGGTACCGACAGGGCTAATGCTTCTGCTTCTCCAGCATAAATGCAGAGCAAGCACCCATGGCGACGGAGGCCTAAGGAGCTTCAGGTTGGGGCTTTTCAATTGGCAGAAGGAATGGCATTTCTGAGGGAGCAGGGCATTCCTTCTTCTACCTGGGTGTTCAGTGCTCTCTGCTCAACTAAAATAAATAAAATAAACCCAATGAACAATGCTTAGCAATGAGGTATGGAGATTTGACAGTGGGGAAGGCTGACCATGTGGTTACAGGAATGTGAGACACTGGCAGTCAGTGCCCCAGTGATACTGCATAACAATCCAGTCCAAGAGTCCATGGGCCACACAATGAGCATTTACTACTCACTTGGCACATGTGAGTTTTGGATGACATGCCTGTCTTGGCTTTAAGCTATGGTTGGGTCCTGGTCTGTTGTGTTTTACTTTTACTTTCTTTGGACCAGCAGCCTCCTAAAAAATGTTCTCATGTCAGAAGACAAGACTGTAAGAAAGCCTACCTATGCCCAGCTCAGACACTTTTTAAGCTTTGCCTATGTCTTGTCCACCAGTACCCCATTGGCCAATGTAAGTCATGTGGCTAAGCCCGAAGTCAAGGGGTGAGAGAGCACACACCACAGGAATGGAAGCAAGGGAGGTTTTACTGGGGAATCTACCCAGGCACTGTTGTAAGTATGTAATTTCAACAATAAGGAAAATAATATTTTTTTGGCCTGTAGGTTTCTTCATCCCAAAGTCAGTGGGCATGTGCTTGACTTTGACATGACTTTTCTTCCTGGTTGTGGCTGCTTTAGCCATTTACTTTATGATAAATCCATTATAGCCTAGAAAATCATCCATGTAACCTTGAGAGGCAGATCAAAAACTCTAGTCCAGGTTCCACACTCATATTTTGGCACGAGGCTTAGGTGTACTATGCTGATTAGTTTACCGAGAGATTTGCTCACTTCTCAGGGAGGTGACTTAACTCCAACCTTTTCCACCATCTCCATTGCTCATTCAAAGCTGACAACCATAAGAGGATTTCAGGGCAAATGAGGGGCTAGTGAAGATGTGAGAATATTCACATTTAGGCTAAACTTGCAGCTCTACGATCCTGAAGGAAGTGGCTTCACCCAACTGGGAGCTTCCATTGCTTTCCTTATCCTGCCTTTAGAGTCTTCCTCTACCTTATTCAGATGCTGGGGAAGTCACCACAACTGCCTTCTCATCACTCACATTCTACAGGTCCGGAGGTGGAGGGAGAAGCACACACAGTGGCCTATTTGGTGGAATTTCAAGGAAATAGAGTACATTCCTTCCTCAGCCTCTTATCTTTACCCAGAAATGTCCTCACCACCCTTTCCTTTTGGAATTCCATCACTGGGATTTTCTACTTTTGCAGCTCTTCATCAGCTTACGTTTTCTTTGGGAACATTCCCTTGGGTGCAATGATGCCAAACCATTACAGACGTTGGCCTGCTTGCCAACTCTTTGGTTCCTCAGATTGATTTCAAGCTAAGACAGCTTACAGCCAGGCCAGGTGAGGAGGGCAGGGGAGGATTGATTTTGAGAGAAGGGTTAGAGATTGTATATAGTAGCATGGGGTCCTGGCAGGGCCTGTGGGAATAATTAGGATGTGGGCCCTTAGGGACCTCTGGGCAGTTGGAGAGTGAGAATATGTAGGAAATGAGGGGGTACCAAAACAACTGTGCCCAAGGCCATGGGTTCTCTTGGGCTGTGCTGCTTTGGGGTAGGAGACGCAGAAGATTGTGACTTAAGATTGCTAAACAGGCCCCCCTTTTCTTTTTTTCTTTTTATATCAGAATTTAGCACAGTTCATTTCCCTGTGCTTTTCAGGGCTCCTTCTTGCTGCAGTGCTCAGAATCATAAATAGCTAGGACATCTGCAGTTAACTTTAATGATCTGCACCAGTGCAGAATAAAAGCCACATGAAACAGAAAACTGGTCCCTGAGACTTCAGCATAAAATCCTAGCATGTTAACACTGGAAAGGAACCCAGGGGCCTCTGAGTGTAACCCCTTCTTTCACGTACAAGGAAATGGTGGCCCAGAATGTGGAGAGGACTGGCCTGGGGTTCCACGGCCTGGACAGCAGCAGTCTTCTTGCCTGCTGCTGCTCCATGTCTGTCATGTGTACACCTACTGGGTGAGGGTGGGATGTTATTAGAGACCCGGCCTGCTGGACAGTGAGCACTGGAGAAGGGGGAGCAATGGGGAATCCCCTCCTAGGTGATTGTTGACCAGACTGTGGCTTGGCTGGGTGATGGTGTGATGCTAGCAGCAGTAGGAAAGAAATGCAGGGATCCAGTTTCCCTGTCCTTCAAAGTGTTGAGTAAGGAGTTTGTAAGCTCAAAAACTTCGTACCAATAGACCAATAAACAAGTTGGGTGATTGAACAGCTCTTCTGATATTTAGCATCAGAGGGTTCTAAATAGCTTGCATGATATATCTGCATGAGCTGAAATGAGGTTCACTCTAAATGAGTCTGTGACTTAAGAATGTTGTAGATTTTATTTAGACAAGGTCCTCATTCCTCTCCCCATTTATTGAGCACCTACTGGGTGATTAGCTGTCCTCTGTCCATTACACGTATACTGGGTATAACAAGCCTTTGGAAGCTGATAGTGTATCCTCATTGCAAAGGCAGAAACTGAAGCTCTGGCCATTAGGCCTTTGTGCAGCTGGAAGTAATGATGCAGATTCAAACAGATCTGCGTAGTTGCAGATCCTCAGACACCTAACTACTGAGCCACATTGTCCCCAGAGGGAGTGGGAAGGGGAAAGGTGGGAGGAGGTAAGGGGTGGTAAGAGAGAGGGAACTGATTATTGAGAGGCAGGAATGGGTCACCCATATGATAAGAAGTGGAGCCTATCTGTCACAGTCCTGTACTGTCACTAACTGATTGCGGGACTGGGAAAGTGAGGACAGCCAATACAGTGATCCCTCACCTATCACAGGAGTTACGTTCCAGAGACCCCTGTGATAGGTGAAAATCTGCTAAGTAGCGGTGTTATATTTAATTATATTTTAAGGCTTTATAAACCCTTCCCACACTCCTATAAACCTTTCCTACACTCTTATAAACACTTCATATGCTCTTAAACACTTTGTACACTCTTAAACCTATGTAATTTTAACAACATATAAAATTCTATGTGAGTACTCACCAGTGAAGTATACAGTCATCCCTTGCTATATTGCGGTTCACTCATTGTGGCTTCACTGTATTGTGGGTTTAAAACCCACAATGAGTGAACCGCAACATAGCAAGGGACAACTGTAATCCATCCTCACTCTGCTGCTGGCACAGTGCCAGACTGGAGTGCCCTCTGTTCCCCATGTCAAGCACAGGCATGCTGGGGAGTTGTCGGTTTTGTGGGTCTGACTGTGGAGCATGCATTTCTCATTGTTGTGAGAGGGGATGATGGGTGTTCCACTGCTGGGGAACTGAGGACAGGAACCTTTTCCATCAGGCTCTGGTCTGTTCACTGAAAAAGTGCTATATACTTCATTTGAACATAATTTGCTTTTAGTGAGCCAGGTTGTCCACATTTCTGGCTTCAGGGTAGAGCTAAATCATGATGGTGGAGTGGCAGCAGAACTGCAAAGCAAACCTGCAAAGTGGTTCTGTGGAGATGAGCACACTGACCATCTTGGGGTATGGGCAACCAGACCACAGGGGCAGGTGATTATTGTGGGGTGGAGCGCAGGGGCCATTGAGGGGGGGTGGAGAATGGAAGTGCGGACTGCTCCTGGAGTGGGCAGAGCTGACACTCGGCCTCCAACCTAAAGAAGGCGTGGCTGCACGGTGGGTTGGCTGGCAGGAGCCTGGGAGAAGCCTGAGTTGAATGGTATTACCAGGCCATAGACGTGACCCAGTGCTGAGGCCCTGGATGTCCTGTCTCTAATTGTGCTACAACTCAGGGAGAGAAGGTGTTTTGCTTGCTTGCTCACCTGTGTGACTTTTTTTTTTTGTTGTTGTTGTTGCTTTTCCAAGGGACCAATTTCTGATTGGTTTGTAAAGCAGCTGTTTATTTTATTGCTCTGTGTGTTTATTGGGGTTAAATCTTCATGCTTCCTTTGCATATTAATGAGGGGAGAGACACTTTGTGCATGCGTGTAGATCAGATTGCATTATTTAGTCATGTTCATAGTTGGTACAAGCTGTCTGCTTTTCTTAACAAAAAGAATCCACTTCAGGGAAGCAGTGACAGGCCAAAACATGGGTGTGGGGCAAGGGGTGAACTCGAGCAGACTTTCTGCTCCACTCCACGGCCCTGCAGGACATACCACATCCAGATGGCCCTGGGCTTGAAGAGCCCGAGCCTGTGGAGGGTTGTATGGCGTGGTGTCAGAGTGCCTGGTGGGCCTGGAGCTGCTGCCACACGTGGGGACACTCAGTGGAATAGATAGTGTAGGGAGCTGATTAAATCACTCTAGTGCTTATCCTTGTGATGGGGGTGTTTGTGCACCCCAGTGTGCTTGGGGCAGTTCCCTTAAAGTGGGCTTGGCTGACTATTTTCTTTTACTTTTCAAATTTATGTCTTTGGTTCATGATTTAGGGACCAGAAAGGCCAAAGGGGAATGAATGATGTAGCTCTCTATAAAGACTCCGCAGTCTCTTTCTGTGTTCTCTAAGCTCAGCACCTGGGCAAGGTGAGGGTGAGGCTGGAGGTAGTGTACATCTCAGGGCAAGTTGGAGTAGATCCTGACCTAATGGGAGGAGTCCTGGCAGCCCCCTCTGGAGTCAGGTAGGTCCACAAGGGGCCTGAGAGAAGGTATGTGGAGACATGGCATATCTGGGGTAATGATGTTGGGGCACATTCATTCAGCTTATTGAGCACCAGGTCCCTCATATGTAAGAAGGGGTAAGAGTAGCTGCCCAGCAGGGGTGAATGAGGATTACACGGAGCTGTGTTCACAGACAGAAGTGTAGTCACAGCTTGGCCCAGGGCTATGTTCACGGACAGCAGCACTGAAGGCAGTAGGATAATTAATTATGAAGGGTAACTATAAATACCTAGTTTTCAAAAGTGGCTGGCATATCCGTAAGAAGATGCCTGGGGACCGTGGCCTAGCCCTGCTCCCACTCAGAGCTGGGTCTGCAGCCTTCCCTCCATCTGGAAAGCCCTCTGTTCAAGCTCACCTACTTGATGAAGCCTCCCTGGACTCCTGCCCCTGAGAGATGTAGAGCTCCTTCTCCAGCCCCAAGGGCACACAACTACCCTCCTCCATTGAGGCCTCACCTCACCCATTGAAAGTGAGTGTTTGAGTGTCTCTTCTTGCTCAGCACCATGCACCCTGAGAGAACAGAGCTTCAGTAGCCAGCAGGAAACTCAGAAATGCTGGGTGACCCCAAGGACCACTTGTGTTACCCACAAAGGCTTCTGACAGACACCAGTGAGGTGTGGGGTTTCTCCTTAAGGTGTGATAGGGTATGTGGTGAAGAGAAGGTGGTTATGGGGTAAATTTTGGCTTTTTTGTAGCAGTTGGGGCTATGGGAGCACAGCTGCAAGGGAGGTGTCCTGCACATGTCTCTGGGTGCTCCCAGGGACCCAGGAAGAGGTGACATGAGCTCCCTTTTGTAGATTAGGAATTGGAGACTTAGGGATGTTAAATAGCTTCCCAAGTCTCAGAGATGTTAAGTGGTGGACTTGGGATTTGAACTTGGCTTTGCCTGGCTTCAATTACTCCTCTTGTGCATCTCCACAATGGAGGCAGGAGCTTCTGTCCCTGGAGGATGAGTCCAGGCTGCTAGTCAGGGACTGGTGCAGGGTATGGATTTGTATTTGCAGCACATATGGAGTGGCCTCAGACTCCATCCCAGTGCCCACATTCTGTGTTATGGACCCACTCTCCCCGCTGTGATTCTGTTATTCTATGAGACCTTGAGCCTGGCCCAGGAGAAACCTGCAGGGAGAGTGACACTGGGAATGGAGCTTTGCATATACTACCAGCTCCTCACTCACATTCACAGGAATATTTCTTGTCCCAGCTAAGCAGTGGCTAACCAGCCCTCCCACTTCCACTCCTTAAGGGAGATCTTGAAAGAATGTGACCCAGAGCCCACAGGACTTATAGAGGAAATGGCTCTGTGGGGAATGGGTTGGAGGGCTTCCAGTTTTCTTACCTGTGATGTTCCCCTCATAAGTTTCTTTTTGGGAAGTCACACCATTTGGATGGTGTTGGTTTTCTTAAGCACCTTCATTCTATTGATAGTATCACTAATGGGGTTTTTCTTTCTTAAAGCATTCAAGGACTGGTAGTGACCAAAATTATAAAATAAGTTATGAAAGATGAAATAGCTGAAATTTGGTGAAATTTTTACATAGGTGGTTGTTGGGACAGGCTCCTGCCTCCAGGGTAGGACTTATTCTTAGAAGCAACCAGTCTTGGGAGTGTGGCTGGGAGGTGGGCCTGGAAGAAACAGGCACAGCCCCTTCCCATCACTCCCTCAGCCCCACCTTCCTGCTCGCCCTCTGGTGGGGAAGCCACTGGAGGTGTTTCAGCTCGGGAAACAGGATGGTTTTAGAACTTCAGATTACTACACAGGCCTCCCCTTCCTTCTTTTCTTTTGATACCAGATACAACACTGCTTTTTCCTATGTTTTTCAGGGCTCCTCAACAGGGTGGTTTTGCCTGTGGAGTGGCATCTGTAAGTGTCTGAGAGACCACTGCCAGTTTTATGGGCCAAACAGTATTGTTGAGGCTTGGGTGCCTTTTTAGAACACCCTCCTGGGCCAGACTGGGCAGAGCCACTTAACTGTAGATTTCTGAGAGCAGCTCCACTGGGTGGTTGGGCATGTTTTCAGAGTGTGTGTGTGATTTAAAATGACCTGAGGACCAGGTAGGATGATGCTTAAGAGGAAATTAAAAGACTCATGCTGGGCTTGTCTGCTTTCCTGATGGCAGTGTTGGGAAAGCAGTGAAAGATGTTTTGGTCTCACAACGTCCAAAGGAACTCCATGTGGGAGACAACTGCCCGGTGCTGTCACTCTGCAGCCGGGTTGCACCCATGTCCTCACTGCCCAGAGAAAAGGTGCAACAAAGAAATAGCTCATCATCCAACACCAACCTGGAAGGAAGCCCCGGCAGCAGGAGGGGTTAAGTGCAAGTCATTCTGGTTGGGGACCATGCCTCCCAGCCATGTTCTGGGAGTGCCATTTTTGTGGGGCTGAGGGCCTTAGCGCTCTGGAAAGGCAGCTGGAATATCTCAAGTGTTAACAGCTAGATGAAGCTGGTCTTTCCATGGCAATGATACCAAATGCTTTGTGTTAATTAGACTTATGGATGGGCTATTCACTGTCCTGTGGCTTCGCTGTCAGCAGGCTGCCCTGTGTTAGCATGTGGAAGTGCAAGTGAACCATGGCAGTGCAGGCAGGGGCAGTGGACCCCAGGATCTTTGAGTGTCTGGCAGAGGAAGCCCAGTCAGCTGGGTGGTAAGCCTTGTTCTGGTCATGCTCTGTTGTCATGGTGTGATACCTGGAGCCTGCTGTGTCTCTGAGAGTTCTGTGGGACAAAGGCTTATGGGTGGTTTTTGCATATGGCAAGGACCCCTGGCCCAGTATGAGGAAGCAACAGCCTCTGAGAACCAGCAGTGTGTGAGCCTGAGGATTAAAGAAGGTTCTTTTTCCTTGTCCTAGTCTTGCCAGCTTGATATTCAGTTGTGGAGACCAGGCCTCTGTGTGGCTTAGAGCCACAAGTTGTTCCCTGTTACCCAAGCACCTTTGTATTTTCTCCTCTTTTGTTTCCATTTCTCTTTTCTGCTCTGGGTTCTCAGGTACTGTAACCTGCAAGATAGTTTACTAGGAAAATCTGTGATATTTAAGTAAGGTCTTGGTAAAAACCTGGCCTTATACTTATGAATAAAATGATGTTTCTGCTGCTGAGAAGTGAACATCTAGCAAAGAGTCCTTCAGGGGCAGAAAGGAAAAGTATGTGATCAGAGTCCTAGAGCCCTGTTCCCGTATCTGTGGATTTTCAAAATAACTGTATCCTAGTACTTTGTTTCACTTTCAGTTCTTACAGTAAAGAATAGGCAAAAAAAAGGTTGGGACAGATTTTTTAGTTTTGATGACCGAAACATGTGATTGGGAATGACACTGCCTGGCTGTGCTGAACCACAGCCCTCAGAGCAACTAAGAAAATGTGAGACAGGAAGATGAAGGTGGAGGGAGGGGCCTCGAGGTACCCCGTGATATTACTGCTGTTATGCAGTAATCTGTCACCATCTTGCAGGGATTCCCACAGGAGATACATTCTTATTGCCCGAGTGGTACAGTGAACTAACCAAAACCTGGATGGAGTCAGTGTTTTGCTCAAGGGCGGGCCTGGAACTGGCACAGGGCCCTTGGGGGAATGTGGAACCCAAGCTTTCTCACAGTTCAGTCCCTTCGTGGCTGGGCCCTGGGCACTGAGCATAGGCTGGCTTACTGCAGTCCTGTAACAGAGAGGTCCTGGATTAGCATGTGCAAGGAGCTCTACCCACAGGTCCCTTATCCACAATTCTAAAATCCATAAAGTTCTGAAAACTGAAAATTTATGTCCCCTACTGTGGCACAAACTCATTTGACAGAAAAACTTGAACTGTGCTATCATGAGTCTGATGACAGTGACATCTGGTTCCTTGTAGAGATGCGTTGCATGGCAAGGTCCACAGGGAGAATGTTGAGCACAGAGGAAGTGCACATGTACCTCCCAAAGTCTGAGTCTTTCTCATCTTCTGAGCCCATGTGTCTAGGGGGCTGTCAGCAGTGATGTGGTCTGCATCTAAAAGCACAAGTGAGCATTTTCAGCCCCATCCTGGTAGTAGGCACACTGGGAATGTGACAGTGCTGAGAGACTGCCCCAAGCTCAGTCGCCTGGCTGCATCTTTGTTTGCCATCTTGGTCTCCATTACCTACTGACACACTCAAGCCATGACAGTAAACCCTCCCCCGGGAATGTCAGAAATTGAAGAGGGGTAGTGATCACATGTCACGGAATTTTACATTTTTAGAATTTTTCCAAGGGACTGGTTTCTGGTGGGTCCTATAAATAGATACTTGGCCTCCTCTGTGTGTGTGTGTAGAGTGGTTCCCAATCCCCCTGCCCCAGTAATCACAATCATTCCCCAAATCCTCATACCCTGTAGAAAAGCCAAACCAGTATCTTCAGACCTTCAGAACTCCAAACCACACCTATGAGTAGATGGGCTTATCAAGAACATAAAGAATCCATTCTTCTAGAGCAGGAAGATGGCATCGAGGTAGGAGGAAGCAGATTCCACTTCCCCCTACACATGGGACAAAAACCTAGCCAATCTATGGAGGAAAAGAGCAAACAGCCAACAGTACCCCAGCATATATGAAAATGAGAGACCAAAAATTGTAGTGGACACTGAAAAGCCAGATGGTAAGGCTTCAGAAAAATAAGGCCTCTGGGACCAGTGTGGGGACCAGGGCAGCTGCAGCCCCAGGCCCAGTGCCAGAGGCCAGGTCTGCCAAAGGGTCCTTGGGAGAGAGCTGGGCCAACTGCTCCCTCCCCGGCCAAACAAAGTCTGAGCAGCACTGGGAGAGACCTGGTTGCTTGAAGTAGCAGAGAGAGGAGTAAGGACTAAGTAGCAAACACACAGGGACTGTGAGCACCCATGGAGTCTGCAGACCACAGATGGGGAGAGTTGAGAGTCCCGCAGTGACAGGCCCTTACCCTGATAATCCCCAGTCTGACTGGAGAATTGTCCTGTTTGAGAGGCCAGGCCACTGTACAGAGAAGCAGGCTTGAGTAGGAGGAATTTCTCAAAAAGAAAAAGTGAAGAGTGAGACACTGTTTGGGGAATTCTCCTGCAGCAGCCACTCCAGCCTCCTCCCCAACCAGCCAGGCAGTGATCCCTGAGGTTTCATGGAAGGTTGTGCAGAAGACCCTGCGCACCCCCATAACACTGGGAAGGGTGCACCCCTGAACCTGCGGACTGAGGCAGCCTGGCCAAGCGCTCGTGCACCTGTACCCTAGGCCACAGCAGTAACCCCAGGGAAAGCACATACTCAGGAAGGCCTGCATCCCACACCCAAGGCCCTGGGGAGAGGTACCAGCCTAGTTCCAGGGAGAGAGTGCTCCAGGCTGAGTGCCATACCAATCACCCCTCAGCCTACTGCAGCCAGCAAGACCAGAAAAAGTGGTTTGGCCACTTTTTATTTTATTTTAAAGTTTTTCTTAATAATTTTTTATTTTTTATTTTTATTATTTTTTATCTTTCAATTTCTTTTTCCTCTCTTCTTTCTTGTTTTATTCCTTCTTCCTTTCTTTCCAATTTTATCTCTTCTTCCTTCTTCTGCTTGGCTGGTTATATTCATATCATTTGACAGGTTTCTCCTGATCTCTCTTTCATAATATATTGCTAATTTACTGTCCTTCACTCCACTTGTGTTCCATTAGCACACTACTTGAGGTCCTATACTCCCTATTATTGTTATCCAGATCACATATTCTGTCATATGATTGTTGCTCTATTATTATCATAAATAACAGCTGTTCCACGTAATTGTAAATACTTCACAATACCCCTCCCAGATCTTAGCCCACTTCATAGTTCCCTGAACTCTTATTACTGCAGTGGTTAATTCTATTCTCTCACACAGTACACCTATTTACTATCCTTTACTCTTACCTTACCTCAGAATCTGACCTCCCACAACCTCACTGCTTTCTAGATCCAACCCACAATCCTTCCCTCCCCAACAAGAGTCTTATCTTCTTTCCATCCTTTCTAAAAAGTGGCCAGTAGGGTGGAAGATCATGGTTAACACTACACATACCCAAAGGGTCTCCTATCTCTACTGGCTGCTACTGTAAATATCATAGAATATTCTCTTGCTGTCTTAAACCATTTTGCCTTCCCCCTCCAACTGATCACAAAAAAGAGTGGATAGAAGTGGTGAACACCAGGATACCAGCTGAAAGAGGAAACCCAACAATAAAGGAACCACCAACAGATAACAACAGAAGGTGAAGGAGGGAGTGGAAACCACACAAACCTCAATCGAGGACCTATCTGGAAATACAACTAAATAGTGGAGAGACTACCCAGTACAAATAACTGAACAAGAGGAAGAGAGAATCCTCAAAACCTTGTGCATGCAGAAGAACCAGCTTCAACACAACCTGCCCTCACCAGTACAACAAAATACAAGAGGTGGTGGACAGAGTGACCCTCAGTTAACCAGCTGGTGGGAAGGACCCACCAAAGAAAGACCCAATAACAATCAAATCCCAAAGACAAACACAAAGCCAAATTCAATGACAGCCCAAGACCAGTGAGCACGGGAGATCAAGGAGACTGCACATTGAATCTCACAGGTTTTCTACCACAGTAGTTCATATCACACCATAAACCCAGGGAGCCAGAAGAGATCAATTTAAGAAGCTGAAGCTAACAAGAAGAGTCTTACAAACAATGGGAAGACAAACAATCCTCAAATGAAAGGAAAGGAGGAAGCCTCAGAAAGAATGCTAAATGAAATAGAGGCACCTCAACTATCAGATATTGAGTTCAAAGCAATGATTATCAGGAAGTTCTACAAGCTCACATGAGCTACCGGAAACTACAGGGAAGCTACAATGAACTCACTGCAAACTATATCAACATGAAAAAGGAAATAGAAACTATCAACAAGGGCCAAGACGAAATGAAGAATACAATTTCTGAAATGAAGAACACAGTAGAAGGAATCAAAAGCTAGATCGATGAGGCAGAAGATCAGATCAGTGAGTTGGAGGACAAAGTAGGAAAAAAACACCCAGAAAGAGCAAGAAAAGGAAAAGAGACTCAGAAAGAATGAAGAGGGATTAAGAGAAATGTAAAACAATATGAAACCTATGTAATAATATACATATAATAGGGATACCAGAAGGAGAAGAAGAAGAGCAAGGGATAGAAAACCTAATTGAAAAAGTAATGATGGAAAACTTCCCTAATCTGATGAAAGGAAAAGTCACACAAATCCAGGAAACACAGAGAGTCCCAATCAAGAAGAACCCAAACAGACCCACTTCAAGACACATCATAATTAAAATGGCAACATTCCAATACAAATAGAGAATCTTCAAGGCAGCAAGGGAGAAATAGGAAGTAACATGCAAGTGAACCCCAATAAAGTTAGCAACTGACTTCTCAATGAAAACACCCCAAGCCAGAAGACAATGGCAAGAAATATTCCAAGTAATGAGAACCAAAGGCCTGCAACCAAGGCTACTTTACCCAGTAAAGCTCTCAGTCAAGATAGAAGGTGAACTAAGGAGCTTCCCAGACAAAAGAAGTGTAAAAGAATACGCCTTCACCACACCAGCTCTGCAAGAGATGCTAAAGGGTCTGCTTTAAGGAACAAAAAGAAAAGAGAGAGAGAGGAACACAGGTATGAAAATGGAAATGAGTAAGTACTTATCAATAATAAACTTAAATGAAAATGTATTAAATGTTCTAATCAAAAGGCATAGAGAAGCTGAATGGATAAGAAAGCATGACCCACACATATGCTGCCTACAAGAGACCCACCTCAGGACAAAAGATCTACACAGACTGAAAATGAAGGGCTAGAAAAAAAACTTTCCGAGCAAATGCACAGGAAAAAAAAGCCAGGGTAGCAATACTCACATCAGACAAAATAGACTTCAAAAAAAGGGCCATAAACAGAGACCCAGAAGGTCACTTCATAATACTCAAGGGAAGAATCTACCAAGAAGACATAAACATTGTAAACATATATGCACCCACCATGGGAACACCCAAATACATAAAGAAAATCCTAGAGGACTTCAAGAAAGATATTGACAGCAACACAATTATAGTAGGGGATTTTAACACCCCATTGTCAAAAATGGACAGATCTTCCAAACAAAATATCAACAAAGATATTGTGTCATTGAACAATGCCCTAGATCTAAAGGACTTAAATGATATATAGAGAGCCCTTCATTCCAAAGGAACTAAATACACATTCTTTTCAAATGTACATGGAATATTTTTAAAAAATAGACCACATGGTAGGACACAAAACAAGCCTCAACAAATTCAAGAAAATTGAAATCATACCAAGCATTTTCTCAGATCACAACAGACTGAAACTAGAAACCAACCCCAAGGAAAAAAACCCAAAACACTCAAAACCATGGAGATTGAATAGTATGCAATTAAACAATGAATGGGTCAAGAATGAAATTAGGGAAGAAATCACAAAGTTTATGGAAACACAGGAAAATGAACTCACAACAGCCCAAAACTTATGCACAACAATGAAGGCAGTCCTGAGAGGGAAGTTCATAGTGATAGAGGCCTACCTAAAAAAGATAGAAACATTTCAAACAAACAGCCTAACCCTACATCTATAAGAACTCAAGGAACAAAAACAAAGACAACCCAGAGCAAGTAGAAGGAAGGAAATAACCAAGATCAGAGCAGAATTAAGTGACATAGAGACTAAAAGCAAAATTCTAAGGATCAGTGAATCCAGGAGCTGCTTCTTTGAAAAGACAAGCAAAACCAAGAAGTCTTTAAGCAGGCTCATCAAGAAAAAAAGAGAGAGGACCCAAATAAACACAATCAGAAATGAAAGAGAAGAGATTACAACTGATACCACAGAAATACAAAGGATTATAAGAAATTACTATGAAGAACTGTATGCCAAGAAATTTGAAGACCTAGGTGAAATGGACAAATTTCTAGAAAAATATAATCTCCCAAAACTCAATGAAGAAGAAGCAGAAAGCCTGAACAGACCAATAACAGCAGATGAAATTGAAGCAGAGATCAAAAATCTCCCGACACACAAAAGCCCTGGACCAGATGGTTTCACAGGAGAATTCTACAAAGCATTTAAGGAAGAGCTAACCCCTATCCTTCACAGACTATTCCAAAAAGCCCAAAATAATGGAAGAATCCCAAACTCTTTTTTTGAAGCCAGCATCAATCCTAATCCTGAAACCACATAAAGAAATAACAAAGGAAGAAAACTTCAGGCCAATATCACTGATGAACATAGATGCTAAAATCCTCAACAAAATATTGGCAAGCCGCATCCAGCAATACATTAAAAAGATCATACCCCATGACCAAGTGGGATTTATCCCAGGGATGCAAAGATAGTTCAACATTCACAAATCAGTAAATGTAATACATGACATAAACAAAATGAAACTCAAAAATCACATGATCATATCAATAGATACGGAAAAACCATTCCATAAGGTACAGCAGCCATTTATGATAAAAACACTCAGCAAAGTGGGAATTGAGGGAGCATTCCTCAACGTAATAAAGGCTGTATATGAGAGACCTACAGCCAACATCATACTCAATGGGCAAACACTAAAATCTTTTCCACTAAGATCAGGAACAAGACAAAGTTGTCCACTTTCACCACTTCTATTCAATACAGTATTGGAAGTTTTAGCCACAGCAATCAGACAAGAAAAGGAAATGAAAGGCATCCAAATTGGAAAGGAGGAAATAAAACTGTCACTGGTTGCAGATAGCATGATAGTGTACATAGAAAAATCCTATAGACTCGGCCAAAAACTGATCAATCTAATAAATAAATTTGGCGGAACAGCAGGATACAAAGTCAATATCCAGAAATCAAAGGCATTTTTGTATATCAACAAGGAAATAGCAGAGGCAGAAATCAAGAAAAAATCCCATTCTGTATAGCAACAAGAAAAATAAGATACCTAAGAATAACCCTAACCAAAGAGGTAAAAGACCAGTATTCAGAAAACTACACAACACCAAAGAAAGAAATCAAGGAAGCCACAAACAAAAGGAAACATATACCATGTTCATGAATCTGAAGAATTAACATAATCAAAATGTCCATACTACCCAAAACAATTTACAGATTCAATGCAATACCTATTAAAGTACCAGTGGTATATTTCACAGACATAGAACAAACACTTCAAAAATTTATATGGAACCAGAAATGACCCGGAATAGCTGCAATTTTGAGAAAGAAGAGCAAAGTAGGAGGGGTCACAGTACCTGATACCAAACTGTATTACAAGGCCACTGTAATCAAAACAGCCTGGTACTGGCATGAAAACAGGCACATAGACCAATGGAACAGAATAGAACCCAGAAATAAACCCAAGTGTCTATGGTCAATTAATATTCAACAAAGGAGACAGCAACATAAAATGGAGTAAAAATAGTCTCTTCAACAAATGGTGTTGGGAGAACTAGACATCTATGTGCAAAAAAAAAAGAAACTTGAGCACCATACACAAAAATAAATTCAAGGTGGATACATGATTTAAATATAAGCCATGACACCATTAAAGTCCTAGAGGAGAACATAGGCAGGAAAATCTCAGATATTTCACACAGAAACACTTTTACTGATATGTCCCCTAGAGCAAGGGACATAAAGGAAAGAATAAACAAATGGGATCTCATCAAAATAAAAAGCTTCTGCACAACTAAAGAAAACAGTATTAAAATAAGAAGAGAACCAACTACTTGGGAAAACATATTTGCCAATGATACCTCAGACAAGGGTTTAATCTCCAAAATATATAAAGAACTTACATGGGTGCACTCTAAGAAGACAAGCAACCCAATTAAAAAATGGGTAAAGGACTTGAACAGACACTTCTCCAAGGAGGACATACAGAGGATCCAGGGACACATGAAAAGTTGCTCAGTATCACTAGTTATCAGAGAGATGCAAATTAAAACCACAATGAGATACCACTTCACACCAGTCAGAATGGCCATCATAAACAAAGCAACAAACAACAAGTGTTGGAGAGGCTGTGGAGAAAGCGGGACCCTAGTGCACTGTTGGTGGGATTGCAGACTGGTACAACCACTATGGAAAACAGTATGGAATTTCCTCAGAAAACTAAAAATGGATCTGCCTTTTGGCCCAGCAGTTCCACTGCTAGGATTATGTACTAAGAACCCTGAAACACCAATGCAAAAGAACATATGCACCCCAATTTTCATAGAAGCACAATTTACAATAGCTAGATTTTTGAGGCAACCTAGGTGCTCATCAGTAAATGAATGGATCAAAAAACTGTGGTACATTTACACAATGGAATTCTGTGCAGCAGAAAGAAAGAAGGAGCTCCTACCCTTTGTGACAGCATGGATGGAACTGGAGAGCATTGTGCTAAGCGAAATATGCTAGGCAGTTACAGACAAATGCCGTATGATCTCACCTTCAACAGGAACCTAAACAACAAAATAAACAAACAAGCAAAATATAACCAAAGACACTGAAATAGAGAACAGGCTGACAGTGACCAGAGGGGAGAGGGGAAAGAATTTCAGGGGAAAAGGGGAAGAGTTTACAGGAACAAGTATAAAAGACACATGGATAAAAACTAGGGGTATGTGGAAATGGGAGGGAGGTGGGGAGGTTTGGGGGCATGTGCTGGTATGGGAATAAAAGATAGAAAACTGTAAGTGAACAACAATTAAAAGAAAAAAACAGAATCTAGTCTAAGGTTTTCAGGCATCTTGAGGCTGTCCAGAAGTCCCTGAGAGCACAGGAAGTTTTCACTTGGCCCTGCAAAGCCATTCTTCCCCTTGATCCTCTGTGTGCCCAGGAGGCTGAGCTGTCTGGACCATAACCTGGGCACATGCTGGGGGAGGAAGCATGGAGCAGGATGTTGTTTGTCTTCCGCTGTCTCCTTCCTTAGAGGCCACTGCTCATAGCAGTCCCTCTGCATGTGTGCTTATCTCTGGGTTTTGTGAACCTCTTTCTCTTCCTCCCTTTCAGGCTCAGGTGCTGAATGCATCCCCCTGTTGGTAGTTGTAGGTTGTTGGTCTGCCTATGATGCAATTTCCAACTTGGTAAATTTCCTTTTACAGACCTCTTCATTACCAAGTTGATTGTGCCATCTCTCTTCTTTCAGGTAAAATTGAATAAATGGGGCACTGCTTGGTAGGGCACTGCAGGGGCTGATTGCTGCCAACTGGTTGAATCACCCCATCGCAACATGCTATTCTCCATACCTTTGTCTTAGTCTCATGCCTCTGAGCTATCTTGCTTGTGCATAGATGAGGCTACCAAGAAATCTCTTTGAACTTCTGCCTTCAGGAAGAATTGGGGAAACCTAGACACCCACCTTTGCAACCATTCAGTATCTAAATCCTGGGCCTCATAAGAAAAAATAATTAAAAATCAGGATGGCTGTCATCAGCTGTGATTGCTTTTGCATTAAGTCCAGTTAGAATTAGGAGAGGTTTGGTGTAGCTAGGTTGCCCCAATTCTTAACATATTTGGGTTTGTGAACACTCACGTTATAATTGTCTAAAGACCAGGTCACAAAGGAGGCATTTCAGTGTTATTCTCCAAGTGGTTCAGATCAGAGGAAGCCAGAAAATATGAAGAGTCTACTCAAATGTCGTTAAAGATTGTTTCCTCCTTACATTGCTAGGCACCCCAAGTGACCTCCCAAAATAGTATCTTTGTCTTATAGGCCTAATGTCACCCCTACCCCCTTTCTGTTGAGAGTTATTCCACATTTACTGACAGCACACTGGGAGTTTTGTAAGACAAAGAACTGTCACCAAAGGAGATGACTTACTTTCACTCTTTGCTACCATTTTTTTCTGCTTGTATGTTGTAGTCCTTCCAGGAGCCCAGAAGGCTGCTGTCCCTGATCCTTGTCTGTGGTCCTGCTGGAGGACCACACTTATAGAGTGACTTATAGAGTGACTACAGGGTAACTGACATCACTTTCTTATTTAGTAGCTCTGAAAACCTGTAGAGTATGTGATAGAAAAACAGATGGAGGTACTTGAAGAAAGTGGTACCAGTGTGTCCAGAGCATGAGATACTACATCTGGACTCCAAACCACAGCTGGGAATGCACTGACAAATTTATTAGTGGGCTTATCAAGGACATAAACAGTCATTCTAGCTGGCAGATGAAAATGACACTCTCACTCACATTTGTTTGTCAACTGTTCTTGGAATGGGTGTTGAATTATAAAGCCGAACTGGGATTTTCCAAGCTGTCATATGGAAAGAAAATTATTGACTATCTCTTCCTCCATGCTTCATCTATCCTCACAATAAAAGAGCCCTTCTGTCTGCCATCACATGGCTTGGACTGCGCACATGATATGCACACAGTGTGATGCCACCTTGTCACCAGCTAGCTGGAGATGCTTTTTCCCCTTGTTTACTCCCAGCTGGAGTAGGATTCCAAGTTCTTTGCTTCTACACAAATGAGTCTTAAAAACAACCAATTCAGTATATACTATATTGTAGAGAAATTGATGTTTGTACAAAGTTTGTACTTGATGATGTGTATCTCAGTTCAACAAAAAGTGAGTCTAGGAGGCACCACCATTACAGACACAGTGGGAATCTGTGCAAAGGTCTCAGTAGTTACAGTTATCACGATGTGACATTTATCATGATCTTATACTTATATGGCCTTATTTTTGGTTTTGAAGCACATGGGAAGCTCTGTGATGTTCATCACTCTGGGATTCTCTTGTCCAGGTGGCTCAGGTGTGGTGGCTTCATGTTACAAAATGGAACTTGAGGAGTGGCAGGCCCATGGCTTCTGGGAAGCATGCTGAGGGATGATGTGAGTCATTAAATAGCACCTTGTTGTTGAAGGTTTGTGGCTTGTTTTTTTTTTTAGCCTAAAACCAATTAAAAATGAAATCTTAAAAACTGGAAAATCAACTTTTTCAAACCTTGGTTTCATCACCAAGCATATTGTGTGGTTGAACTAGATGATTTTGGAAGTTCATTGTAGCTCAACCTATCATTCTTGGGCTCTAAGCCTTCAGGGCTCTTTGACCTGGGTCAGTGCTTCTAATTTGTAATTTGGTAGGACACCACTGGGGGGCTTGTAAAAATGCAGATTCTGCTTCTAGAGGTCCAAGGGGATGTGTGAAGCTCCAAGGGGAGTTTCAGTATTAACCAAAGAAGCTCTCTGGTGATACAAGTGCTGCTGGTCCATGGGCCACACTTTGAGTGCCGTGGGTAAAGGTAGCCAATGTCACATGGTCCCTGAGTGAGACAGGTTTTGGGGGTTCATTACATTATTTCTTGTTGTTTCCATGGCAGCAACAAGCAAAAAAGTAGGGTAAAATGAGAACTTCTGTTTCTCACTGGATTACAATGAATTGCACCTAGGCATGTAATAAATGTTTATTATATTAGTTGAGTGAAAGAGGAAATAAATGTATTCAAGCATAAAATACTCAAGGTTCATGCCTGGGTATATTTCCTCTGACTAAAATGTCTTCTCATTTACCCAAAGCCTATTATTTTTCTGAATCATCCCAAGTCCTCATTCTTCCCTGAAGCCTTCTTCCGTCCTTCTTGTTCCACTCCCAGTCTTTGGCAGCAAGAACACAGATGCATGGCCCAGTTGCTGCCCGTGCCCTGGCTGTACTCATGAGGCTCTGCTGTTGCTCAGACACACAACACAGTATTCTTGACAGCTTCCAACAACTGCTTAAAATGCCTTTTCTATCTGGTTTAGGGCTTAATTATTATTTTTATTCTTCCTATATGTATTTTCTGCCTTTTGCCAGAGGGTAAATTTGTTGAGAATGAGGGCTGTGTGTTTGGCTACTTAGTCTCTTGCTGTTTCCCTGGAGTACCTGGCAGAATGCTGGGTACAGAGTAGGTACACAATAAATGATGACCTGACTTTCTGGAGCTGCTGAGGGTCCCACCTTCTCATGTACTCATTTGATTCCTGAGGGAGCCCCTAATTTCTTGACCTGGGAGGTGTCCAGAACTGGTCACTGAATGGGTCAAATGAGACTTAATTTGACACCCTGTTCTTGAGAGTCTGAGGTGGGAGGCAGGGTATAATTTAACATGATTTTTCTGAAAATGTCAAGATATGTGAAGAAATGCTGGAAAAGGAACAACAGAAGGCTGTCAGGAGAAAAAAGAAACCAAGACATTTCTCCCTATTTTGCATTACACTTGAGAGGGAGGGAAATTGTTTTGATTTTTTTCATGTTCTGCCTACAGCTGGCTCTGTGCCTTTGGTGAGACAAGGACCCCTGCCCAAGGAGCAAGTGGAGATGCTGTGTTTCATTCCCAAGGACTGCTGGGAGTGCTGGCTGCTCTGCAGGGCCTAGTGGTGGGTGTGAGGAGGGTGCTCAGATCAAGATGGTAAGCAGACAGAAAGCTTCAGAGGAGTGCCATTTTCCTCCTGGCTCTGCTCTGGGAGGATGCTATTGTCCCTTTGGTCTTCTGATCTCAAGACAGCCCTGTGTTGTGGGGAGAAGCTTGGAGGAATTTGGAGGCATAGCCCCTACCTGCTCTCCTGGGCTCTGGTGCATCCATAGACTGCATTGGGGAGGGGGGAGACAGTGGTGGGCTTAAACTTGGCGAGGTCATCAGTTTCAGGTGACTCCTATCTCAGGTTGGTGGAGCTGCCAAAAGCTGAGCCATATATGATGTCTCTTCCATCTGAAAATAATGTGTTTTAAAATGTTTCCTTCCAATTAAAAACATTATGCTCAGTACAGAAAATATAGAATGTATAAATACATAAAAATGATGTTTAAAGAAGGAAATGGAATTTGCCCTGTCCATAATAATCCAGGGAAGACCTCATGAATATTTGGGTGTCCTACATATATGTTTGTTTTCCAAACATGATTGGGATCATGTTAAACATGAAGTTTTATATCCCTGTCTTTTCACTTAATGCTCTATTAATTTGAACATTTTTACTTCATTATATGTTTTTTTAAAATGGTATATTTAATAATTGTGAAATCATTACAAATACTTCCCATAGAATATTTTATCCCATTGTTTCAAGATGCATTTCCTAATTTCTACTTTGGGTATTTTTCTCATGTATCCATCTTTTCTGTCCCTTTTGCCAATCTTTGAGCCTTGCCTGGAACACAACTGTCAATGTTTTGTTTTATTTTTTTAGATCTTATTTCTTTAATTTTTGAGATGAAGGGCAAGGGAGGAAGAAACAGCAGGAGAGAAACATTGAATGGTTGCTACTTGCACATCACCGACTGGGGACCTGGCCCACAGTCCAGGCATGGCCCTGACCAGGAATCGAACTGGTGATCTTTCATTTCTCAGGCCAGTGCTCAAACCACTGAGCCACAGCAGCCAGGTTAACACCTGTCTTGTTGAGATGGTGTGCAGGGAAAGGCATACCTGCTGGTTTACTAAGACTGATTGTCATTTACATGGATATGTCAGCCCTCAGTTACAGACAGAAAGACCAGCTTTCAGAGACTCAGGCAGAGGGAAGTAGAGTCTCCTGTTCTGTGGCAAAGCTCTATGAGGCAGTATCTGTTTTGCCTTCTGGGCAACCCTGCACCGAGAGGCACTTGTGGTTTTTGCTATTTCAGGGATGGCACCACAGAGAAGGAGGTTAAAAATTCTTCTTTTAAATATATCCAGCACTGTAGAGTAAAGATACAGGTCCACAGAGGTAACTTCACTGTGTGCAGGGCATGGCAGTGTCCTCACAGTCAGAGGCCACCCAGTCCTGGCAGAGGGGCTGCTCCCTATCTCTGCTTTTCTGGACTGATCTGGGCATTTAGTTTATTGCTAGTCACTGACCCTCCAGGCCACCAGATAAGTGAGAGAGAGGGCTGGCCAACAGAGGGAGGGCCAAGGACAGCTCTCCCTTTCCTCACCCACATTGCCTGCCCCTCTGCACCTAATGGAGATCAGCTTCCCCAGTAACCTATACAAGATGAAGGGCATGAAGACCATCTCAATCTAGGGGACCCTTTTTGCAAATTAAACCCCAGTTTCCCAGACTCACTTAGTTGTCTTTGGGGCAGTGCCCTCTCAAAGTGGGAGTAGTTATACCAAAGAATAAGTGTCCTTTCATAACACTCCTGCTTGGCTATGAGCTTTTTCTGAAATCATCTGGGCATAATCAATGAGAACAACATACTCCTTTACCCGTATCTGGGCAGAACACTTGTGTTTATTTTCAGACCAGGAGTGAGGAGAAGCAATATCATGGCCCAGGGAACTTACTCCTTGCCCAGATTTTCTCATCATAAAATGGCTTGAGGAGCCCTGATTCTTTCAGTGGCCTATGCCCTTTTCTGTATCCTCCAGGAGCGTTCTTGCACTGTGCGCCATGGCGTAGCAAAGTGGCTGGCTATGTCATGTCCCTCCTTATCATGGTCTTTTCTCTACTTGAAAAGTGACCATGGATTTTTCTGTCTGATCCATGAAGAGGGAGCTGCATGTGGTTTATGGTTGGTTGTTCCTTGGGCCCTCTCCATGAGATAAGTTTGCTCTAGCCAAAAGTCTTTCACTGTCTCAAAGGAGGTGTCTGTGGGTCAGAGTTTCTTGGTAGGAGATTTTGCTCAGGTCACTGGAGGGCTTTCTCAAAGATAGATGTTCTGTCTGTATAAAGAATTGTTATTAGAACCATCCTTGTATTCCTTCACCTGGCTATCAGATGTTTGAGCACCTACTGTGTGATTCTGGGACTCAACTGGGAAAAAGACAGGACAGCCCCTGCTTGGCCATGTCGAGGGTACATGGGCATCACAACCCCAGGGGAGGGCTGCTCTGAGGAAGGCCCACCTGGAGGAGGTGCTGGCTCTACTGGGAACTCAGACAAACTCCTGATGCAGAGCCCAACATGCAGAGCACACATAGGTGTGCTTAGAAGAGTGAAAAAGAGGACTTAGTAAGAAGAGAAGGGGGTGAGAGGAGGAGTGTGTTTGGTAGTAACAGGTGTGCTTAGAAGAGTGAAAAAGAGGACTTAGTAAGAAGAGAAGGGGGTGAGAGGAGGAGTGTGTTTGGTAGTGAGCACAGTGTTTTCTCAGTTGTTATTTTAGCTAATATTTGTTGAGTGCGTATTATATTTACGCTTCAGGATGGATGGCCTATGTCTGGGAGCCTACCCTAAAGGTCCAACCATGTACCCATTTCCTCATTCATGTAACATTCATTGACTGAGTCCCGCTGTGAGTCAGGCATTGAGGCCAGTCCTGAGTATATGGTGGTGAGTGATGCAAATCAGATTCTGCTCTCAAGGAGCTTCTGGTCCCAGTGGGAGTGACAGTTAAGATGTAAACACCCAAATACACATCTACACAGAGTGGTAAGTGCCAAGAAGAAAGTGAGCAGAGAGAAGGAGATAGAAGCATGGATAGAATCTATACAAAGTGCATGGTCAGGAAATGTCTTCGAGGAGCTCATTTCCCAGGAGGAGTTTGCTGTTGATCTGTCCCTTTTTAATTAACATTTTTATTGTTATCATTACAACTGCTGTAAATAATAGAAAAGACTAATTTGTGCTTGCCTTTCTTGCATATATCCTTTGCTAAGAAAGTTGAAAGAAAGCCCCCAGAAGGCCCACCAAAGGGTAAAGAGATAAGATTCTGCCACCTGGGTGACCAGAACCTGAAGAGCCACCTGAAGAGCCACCTGGAGAGCAACCTGGAGAGTAGGCACCTGAACCTGTCCTCGCCCAGCACAGTCACCCCCACCCCCAGGCCTCCAGGTGCTCCCCTGGCATGTGGTGTGGTCTGAGAACTTGTCCAGCAAGGGTGTCCTCCACTGGATAGAGATGGACTGCCCTAATCAGATCTGCTCCTTGGACAGGTGAGGACAGAGATGTGCAGGGTGTCAGGGG
The DNA here is from genome assembly GCA_004027475.1 of Anoura caudifer. Taxonomy (NCBI): domain Eukaryota; kingdom Metazoa; phylum Chordata; class Mammalia; order Chiroptera; family Phyllostomidae; genus Anoura; species Anoura caudifer. The sequence goes on from PVKU01004776.1 coordinate 101,167, forward strand.
CCACCTCAGGGGAAGGACAGAAGATATGAGATTTTGGAAGTTAGAATAAAGAAGTCACCAAATAGATAGAAGGAAAGGAGAGGGGTGCAGAGAGAGGAGGGTGTGCACAGACCATCTCAGCCATTTTCCTACTGAGTAGAGCTGCCTGGGGGTACAATGGAGATGGGAGGAAGACCGTGTGTCCATGAGGGTCTCACACCTGGTCAGATTTCTGCATGGGAGCAGAGGGGTGGTGACTGCCCTGGGCCCCGTGGCCTGTGAGCCACGGGAGGAGGGAGTTCTCCAGGCCATTTCTGAGGATAGGCCTAGCAGGGTAAGTGCAGGATCCCTTCCTCTGGGACCATGAGCCCCATTTCAGCCCTGGCCACCTGCAATGTGTGAGGCCAGTAGAGGATGAGCCCAGGTGGTAGAGCAGAATCATTACTTAGGTACACCTCCCAGCACCCCAGATTTGGTACACACAGCTCTCCTCCCATGAGGCAGGCCAGTGTGGAGGTCCCTCCTGTACCTTGTCCTGCATTGGAACATCCTGTTAGCTCTCCCCACAAAATACCTGCAGTCCTACCTCCTCTGGCCCTGGCCTTAAGTCCTCTTTCCTGGATGACAGAGCTGTCTCCTGCCTCTCTCTTACTTCCTGCCTACCCTGTGTGTATTTCCATACAGTGGCCAGAGCAATTCTCTTAACACAGATGTCAGATTATGCCAGTCCTAGTATCTAACCCATCCCCCAATGCCTCCCATCACAGTCAGAGAAGAAGCCAGAGCCTGTTAAATGGCCTGGGAGGGCCAGTGTTTCTCTGTCACTTCTACCCTGACCAGCCCCCTCTACCTGCTGCAATTGCACCGCCCCTGCCTTTCACATAACGCACGGAGCAGGCTCCCCACCTCAGGATGTTTGCTCAGGATGTTTGCACATGCTGTTTCCAGCCTTGAAAACCTTTCCTTACCCCCGTGCCTCCCTCTCAGTGGGGCTTCCATGATCAGTCTACTTAAAATTACAGCCCTGCCTCCCTCAAATACTTCCTGTTCCCTTTCCCTTAATTCTTCTCTGGAGAACTTCTTACCATTTAGCCTTCTCTGTATGTTATTTGTATATTTTGTTATTGTCTGGTTTTGCCCCTAAAATTTGAGGGAAAGTAGAGCAGAGATATTTTTCCATTTTGGTCGCTGCTGTAACTCCATATGAAGGGATGGTGCTTCCCACATAAGGCCCCCAACATACTTGAGAGATTGCCCAAAGGCCACCCTAAGGGAAGTGCTAGTCTATGGGGCCTTTTGAGAGGAGGGGTCATCTCTGATTCACCCTCCAGGTCTGTGACCTGGTGCCCCAGGACAGGAAGGCTGCTCCACAGGGAGGCTCTGAGAATCCCCAGGGGGTAACATTGCCTTTTATTTCCTAAATTCCCCTCCTGGGAGCTTGCAGGAAACCTTGAGTTATAAGGTGCTTCTTTTGCTCTATACTCAAGGAATCTAAAGGCTGGTTCTATCTGGAATGTTGTAAACAATTGGGGGATAAAAAGTGAATCCTACAGCAATCTTTTCTTTGTTTGCTGTCTGCTCTGGCTAATTTATTGACCGATTAAAGTATTTCGAGAACCCAGCATGCACAGCCAGGCTGAACATTCAATTAAATAGCCTGAGAGAAAATTGTAAAACTGCTGCATTACAAGTAGGGTGTGCAAAACCAAGTAATAAAGGAATAGGATGATGAATCTTAAAGCAGGTAAGGATTCATTCTGTTCATTCCATAGTGTGCAGTCTGGTGAGTGCTTGTGTGTATGAGAGTTGGTACTGTGCTGGGTGACCAGCTGCTCCATGGGTGAGAGCACGGGTACAGCGCACATGGTCCTTGACCTATGTGAGGAAGACATCACTGCATGTTCTGGGCATGCCAGGCATCCACATCCAAGGTGGGCAGCTAAGGGAGTGGTCAGTGAGATACATTGGGGAGCTGTTCTTCCTCTCTCCACCATTTTCTTCCTCCTTTTCCTGCCTGCAAACCAATTGAACTACAGACTCTCCACCTGACAGTGGACTTCCCTGGGGGCCTGCCCACAGTCCCTCTCTTACTAATGTGTGTGTGATCTATGAGCCCATAGTTCTCCTCACCTTCCTAAATTCCTGCTAGATTGCAATAGCTCTCAAACTTGGCAGAATACCAGGTCTCCCCACTCCCTCATGACCCTTGCAGAGCTGTGCTCCGTGCAAGCATGGGACAGCAGCCAGCCCCTGCTGACTCCTGGCTTGGCCACTTCTGGAATGCTGGAAGCTTGATAGCCCTGGTTCAGTCTCTGCTTCTTCATTTGTAGAAGGGGAGAGTAGATACCTTAGAGTTCAAGCATTAAATAAGGTTGTATATGAAGTGCCCAGTGCAGTAGATACTCAGTAAATAATAACTGCTATTTCAGTACCTGCTTGCTTATTTGCTTTAGGGAAATTGTCCTGGTTTCTATGCACAGAACAAGTCTTAGGCAAGTGTGTTGGAGCATTTGCACCTCTGTACACATGTGCCTTTTGCATACATGTGTGCAGTGTGTATGGTGTGTCTCTGTGCCTGTATTGTGTCTATGCATGGTGCATATACTGTATGTGTCTATGTATGTGTGTTGGAGAGGCATGTGTATGTATGCTGTGTGTGTTTGGGTGTGTGGTGTCTGTTTTTGTGTTTGTAGTATCTGTGCTATGTGGGTGTGGGTGCACATGCAGTTCCTTGCACACATGCTCCCTGACCCAGGCCAGGCACAGACCACACTTTTTTTGCCTGGAAGGTCAGCCCAGTACTTCAACTGAACTCCTTTGTTTTTGAGGAGGAGGAAGTGACTTAGCAAAGGCCCTTGATTAAAATATATTTGTAAAGCTATTCTTGGGAGGGTGGCCTCATAAACACATCTTTCTTATCGTCATTTTGGCCCTGTCTTTGACTCTTTAGGATATTTAAAAAGTTCAGGCCAGAGAGAGGTTTGCTCTCAAGGACGTTCTTCCAAATAGCTGATAAAGCTTTGGGGGTCAAAATGTGCCATTCCTTTCAGCTCTCAGCCTCCTGCCCACTCCATTTGAGCAGTGCCGTTCCCAGGGTCCAGATGACACAGTTCAGGTTCTGTCAGCAAGCCACATGATGCCCCGTCTTGTGCTGCTCTTGCCAGAGGTTTTAGTGTCTAAAGGTTCTGCCCACTTTCTTCTCCCCTCCCCAGCTGTGAGCAGAGAGGCATGATCGAGGGTTTTTTTGTTTAATTAAATTTCGGGGACAATATTTGTTGATAACATTATATAAATTTCAGGTATACAACTTTGTAATATGACATCTGTGTGCTCTATGTCTGCTCGTCACCTGAAAAGTCTAGTCTCTTTTCATCACCACATATTTGATCCCCTTTACCCTCATCATCCCCCAGCTCCTTGCCCTGTGGTAGCCATCATTCTGTTGTCAGAGTCTATTGGTTTTATAATTTAGTTTAATTTTTTTCCTTTGCTGTTGACACTATTACAGAGGTCATTTCCCCCATGCCTTCGCCTGCCTTTACCCAGCCCCACCTCCCCTCTCACAGGCCATCACCACACTGTTGCCTGTGTCCATGGGTTATACCTATATATTGTTTGGCTAATCCCTTTATCTTCTTTCATCTGGTTCCTGCACCCCACCCCCCGCAACAGTTGTTAGTCTGCTCCCTGTATCCATGCCTCTGTTTCCATTTTGTTAGTAGTTTATTTTGTTCATTAGATTCCACATAAATGTGAGATCATATGGTATTTGTATTTCTCTGACTGGTTTATTTCACTTAGCATGATAATCTGTAAGTCCTTCCATACTGTTGCAAAAGGTAAGATTTCCTTCTTTTTATGGCCACATAGTACTACATTGTGTAAATGTGCCACAGCTTTTTATCCACTCATGTACTGATGGACAGTTGAGCTGTTTCCAGACCTTAGCTATTGTAAATAACTGCAATAAACATAAGGGTGCTATATTCTTTTGAATTGGTGTTTCAGGATTCTTAGGATATATGTTTGGAAGTGGCATCACCGGGTCAAAAGGCAGTTCCATTTTTAATTTTTTGAGGAAATTCCATACTGTTTTCCACAGTGGCTGCACCAGTCTGCATTCCCACCAACAGTGCACAAGCGTTCCCTTTTCTCCGCATCTTCTCCAACACTTGTTCGTTTATTGGCAGGTGTGAGGTGATATATCATTGTTTGTTGTTTGTTGCTTTTTGTTTCATATTCCACATATGAATGAAATCATATAGTTCTTGTCCTTTTCTGTCTGACTTAATTCATTTAACAAAACACTCTTAAGATCCATCTGTCTTGTTGCAAATGGCAGTATTTAATATTTTATAGCTTAGGGATATTCTGTTGTGTATATATACCACTTCTTTATCTAATCATCCATCAAAAAACACTTGGGTTGTTTCAATGAATATATGGTGCATATATATTTACCAATAAATGTTTTTAAATTTTTCAGATAGATACCCAGAAGAGGGATTGCTGGGTCACATGGTTGCTCTATTCTTGATTTTTTGAGGGACCTCCATATTTTTTTCCATAGTGACATTTTTTTGAGTGAAACTATTTTCAGGCATAGCCTGTGGTGGCCAGTGAGTTTGGTGATCCTGAGATGCTTTCTGTTCCCTTTTGAGAATCAAGAAAGAGAGCCCAACTTTTCTTGTACAAGTAACAAGGCACAGGCTGCTACACAGGTCCAGCAGACATAAGGGGGAAGAGCAGAGCCATGTGGTCAAGCTTGGGAGGCCCGGCTCCTAGCCTGCCTGCATGGCTGGCTGCTAGGCATCCTCTGTCCCCTCTCTTTGGGCAGCTTCCTGGGTCTCCTCTCTCCTCACTCCAGGGTGTGAGTGGTACCAATACTGCTCTGAGAGACCAGTCAGCTGAAGTTGTCACCCCTCTTTACAACTGCCCTCTTATCTTATTAATACACATACTTTAGAGCTGAGCTACCCAATGCAGTTTTAACTATTCAGATTTGAATGTAAAGTAATTTGAATTAGATTTAGCTTTTCAGTTACACTAGATACTTTTCAAGTGCTTGAGAGCTAGTGACCATTGTCCTGGACAGCACAGATTTGGCCATTTTCATCATCTCAGAAGTTCTCTATCTGGTGCTGCTGTGGAGTGTGGGAGGCTTGGCCCAACTCCTTCTCTCTGAATTGGGCCACGTAGGGTCAAGGGTGTATCCAGCCAGCGGACGTACCCTCCTGGTTCATCTGGCCTCTCCTTGTGCAGTCAGCTGTTGTCCTACAATATAGTTATTATTTTGACCCAAACTTAAAATCAACCTCAAAATAATGTCAGTCATGCTCATTAGCAGTCTCCTGCCACCTCCCTCCCCAACACAGTGGCAGGATTATATGTAGTAGAGGTGAAATGAGCCCTTGAATCAACTTGACAAGGGTAGTCAAACCCCCAAACAAGTATTGAGCAAAATTTGTTCGAGTCCTTTGAACTAATATGGAGTAGGGAAACCTCATGCATGGTGGGAGAATCCCCAGGCCAAGCCCTGAGGATTCCAGGGCTAACAAAATGGGTAAATATCAAGAATGCAGATGTGAAGAGCCCAACTCCAGCATGAATTTCCAGCTTTCTTTTGTGACCTGCTTGGCCTACTTCAGAGCAAGGTGTTTTATCACCACCCTGCTTAGCCCCATACTTGTCAACAGCGACAGGTAGACCCAGTGCTCAGAGAGCATGGAGGAGGACCGCTCTGCTAGTAGATGCACTCTGTTTCACCTGGGCTGCAAGGGTGGCTGAGCTGGGAGGGATCACCACCGGTGCTGTGCACAGAACCAATGCAAGGAGAGATGGGGCTCCCCCGTCCCCAGGTCTGGAGCAGCTGCGATTGGTAGATGCTGGAGAAGAGCAGCCCCCAGAGCAGTCTTAGGAGACATGTAGCTACTGAGGAGACAGGTCAGAGCTAAAAGCCAGCTGCCTGGTTTCAGTCCTATCTGTTAAGAGCAGCATCAGCCTATAAAAAGGAACAGGCAGTCTGTTCATTCCCTAATTTATCAAGATGTCTAGTCACTTGGGAATTTCTCCATTGAGTGTTTCTCCACCTGAATGGTATCTGGGTGTTTGCAGTGAAGTTGCTCCTACCATACTTTTTATTATTTCAGTAGAATCCATCTCTTAGGGAGGAGTCCACAGTGGAGTATGTTGAGCTTCTAGGTTAGTTCTCAGAGCTGTGATTGTTGCCTTTTCTTCAATTTGGTGAGTTATAGTAAAGTAGAAGCCTTATTCCTGGGGTACATTATAAAAATCTTCTAGACGATGAAGTGCCTTTTTTTTTTGTTTACTGCTCACAAGAGGCATTACTATCCCTCAACTTGCATTTTCCCTTCATTCTCTTCATAAGGGCCACCAAGCATTTGTAAGCCAACAAATAGAATAGAGAAGATTTTATCCTCCTAAGAAAGTGCCTAGAATTGTCCAGCTATACTGTGTAGGGCCCTCCTTAGCCCCACCTGCTGGTCTGAGCTGATAGGATGGAGCAGAGAGCCCTGGCAAGCCTTGATGTGGCCCATCTGTGTGCAAGGTTTCCTCAGTTCCCTTCCTTTCTTGCAGCATATAGCTGAGACTGGAGAGTGCCCACATCCTGGCAGCACTCCTGAGCAGCTGCCGTAGCTTGCAGAGTGGTCTCAGAGGCAGGGGTCCTCAGTGGCTCTAATTCAGGCAAGTGCATATGACAACAGAAAGAAGTTCACATGGGGCCTTGGGCATGCTGGGTGCTCTGAGCTCCACCCTTTCGGTAGCTGCCCAGTTTTTTGCTCCTTGCTCATTTGGCACAGTGTTTATTGAGCTCTTACTAAGTGCGGGCAGTTCAGACATAACAGTGACTTCAGGAGTGGCTTACTGCCTCTGTCAGGCTCATACCAGCCAGTGGGATGTGTGAGGGAAGTTGCTTCCTGCTGATATGGGAAGCAATTATCACATCATCTACATTTCCCCTGCAGGAAAAGCCATGTTGGCAGGGTCCATGCAATGGTTGGGGCAGACCTCTTCTAAGAGGCGATGCAGACAGGAAGCTCAGTCCCCAGGTGTATCAGGTGTGGGCTGGGACATGGGCGGGCTGGGACATGGGCTTGTAGCTGCCTTGCAATGCTGTCTGACTGTCCTGTGCCTTTGGGCCCCTTTCAGGACTATCTGCCCACCGGGAAAACCCATGCACTGGCAGCACATGGCAAAGCTTAGTGACTCTCTGTGGGAGCCTCCCAACACATTTTTTCACTCTTGCAGCAGGAGGTGGGGGGCAGAGCAGAATGAAAGAGGTTTCAGGAAAAACATTCTCAGAGTGAGGCCAACAGGAATCTTCACAGGTTTCCCCACATCATCAAGTACTTTCAGACTGTGGGTGGTAAGAGGAAGGGGCCACGCTGCTGCCCAGATGGCCCTTCTTAGCACCCTGATGGTGTGGCATAGAAGGAACACAACAGATGGCAGGTACCTGGACACATGTTTCATACCCCCTAAGCAACACCAGGACCTTTTCAATGGCATCGCCCTTGAGATGACACATTGTAGTTTTAGTGCATATCCACCTGTAGGAGGCAGCGTGGCCATTACATGCCTCTGCCATCCATGGCCCATGGAGACAGGGAGGCAGGTCTCTGTCCATGCATCTTGTACCTGCCTTGTGGATGTGCTCTCTGACTTGATATATTAGCTGGTATTGTTCTTCAAGCAGAAAGACACATGCATTGACCATGGCTCATTGTAATTTAAGTCTCAGAATGACTTCAGAGTAACCAGTCAACACCAAATGCACCCAGTGACCTCGGACATTATTTAAGAAAAATCCTACCTGAAATAGCATGATTACATTTCCTATTGTTTGGAGACTCCTTTAGGGGATGGTCCAGGAAGAAATTTAAAAACCACATGGCCATTTGATAGATTGGTTGATAGTGTATCTACCTGAATTGCCAAAGCTGAGGTATAATAGCACAAGAGCTGAAGCATGGTACATAGGTGTGTAGGGTACATCCTGGCTTTGCGATACGGTCATAGAGGAATTCTTTGTTCAGTCATTGTCATTTGGTATGTAGCACTTATGTAACATAATTGAAGGCAGCTGTGTTATTTCAGTGCATTTTTAGTCTATAAATGACTTTTAATGTGTATTTCTTTTTTTTAAAGATTTTATTTATTTATTTTTAGAGAGAGGGAAAGGGAGGGATAAAGAGAGGGAGAGAAACATCAATGTGTTGTTTCTTCTTGTGTGTCCCCTACTGGGGACCTGGCCTGCAACCCACGCATATGCCTCGACTGGGAATTGAACTGGAGACCCTTCGGTTCATAGGCCAGTGTTCGATCCACTGAGCCACATCAGCCAGGGCTGCTTCTAAATCTTGGCTATGATAAATAGTGCTACAGTGAACAGAGGGTTGCTTATATTCTTTCTAATCAGTGTTTTAGGATTCTTAGGATATAGTCCCAGGAGTGAAATCCCTGGATCGTACAACAGTTTCATTTTTAATTTTTTGAGGTAACTCCATACCGCTTTCCACAGTGCCTGCACCAATCTGCATTCCCACCAACAATGCACGAGGGTTCCCTTTCTCCACATCCTCACCAGCACTTGTTGTTTGTTGATTTATTGATGGTAGCCATTCTTGAAGGAGTGAAGTGATATCTCTGTGTTTTTAATTTGCACCTGTCTGATGATTAGTGGTGTTAAGCAACTTTTCATATGTCTATTGGCTATCTGTCTTCTTTGGAGAAGTGTCTGTCTATTCATGTCCTTTGTTCATTTTTAATTGGATTGTTTATTTTCTTGGTGAGGAGTTGTATAAGCTTTTTATAAATTTTGGATATTAATTCCTGTGTTCTCCCATTCAGTAGGTTGTCTTCATTTTGTTGATAATTTCCTTTGCTTTGCAAAAACTTTTTAGTTTAATGTAGTCTGATGTATTTTTTCTTTTCTTTCTTTTGCCCGAGGAGACATATCAGAAAAAAAATATTGCTACAAGAATGTCTGAGATTTTACTGTCCATGTTTCCTTCTAGGATTTTTTTAAAACATTTTATTTATTTATCTTTAGAGGGGAAGGGAAAGAGAGAGGGAAAAAGGGAGAGAAATATCAATGTATGGTTGCCTCTCGTGCGTCCCTTGCTGGGAACTGGCCTGCAACCCAGGCATGTGCCCTGACTGGGAATTAAACCACGATCTTTTGGTTCACAGGCCCACGCTAAATCCACTGAACTACACCAGCCAGGGCTCCTTCTAGGATGTTTATGGTTTTGAGTCTAACATTTAAATGTTTAATCCATTTTGAGTTTATTCTTGCATATGATGTAATAAGGTTGTCTAGTTTCATTTTTTGCACATATCTGTCCAGTGTTCCCAGCATCATTTATTGAATAGATTGTCTTTAACCCATTATGTTCTTGCCTCCTTCGTTAAATATTAATTGACCATAAAGGCATGGGTTGATTTCTCAGATCTCTATTTTCTTTCATTGATCTATATGTCTGTTTTTATGCCAGTGCCATGCTGTTTTGATTACTATGGCTTTGTAGTATAGTTTGATATCAGGTAGCGTGATTCCTCCCAATTTGTTCTTTCTCAAGATTGCTGTGACTATTCAGGATCTTTTGTGGTTCCATATAAATGTTTGCAATATTTGTTCTAGTTTTGTGAAATATGCCATTGGTATCTTAATGGGAATCTATAGATAGCTTTTGGTAGTATGGACATTTTTATGATGTTAATTCTTCCTATCCATAAAAACAGTATATACTTAACACTTATTTGTATCTTCTTCCATTTCTTTCTTTGCTGTCTTAAGGTTTTCCACATGCAGGTGTTTTACATCCTTGGTTAAATTTAGCCCTAGGTATTTTTTTTTATGCAATTATAAATGGAGTTGTTTTTTAATTTTCCCTTTCTTGTAATTCATTATAGGTGTATTAAAATGCAACCAATTTCTGAATATTTTATATCCTGCTACTTTATCTGTTCCAATAACATATGGGTGGAATCTTTGAAGTTCTCTATGTACAGTATCACATCATCTGCAAATAATGACAGTTTTACTTCTTTATTTTCAATTTGGATGCCTTTTATAACTTCTCTTTGTGTGATTGTTGTGGTTAGGACTTCCAGTACTATGTTACATAAGAGTGGTGAAAGTAGGCATCCCTGTCTAATTCCTAATTTTAAGGGAAACATATTTAGTTTTTAGCCTGTTGAGTTTCATTTTGGTTGTGGGTTTGTCATATATGGTCTGTATTATGTTGAGGTATGTTCCCTTTATTCCCACTGTGTTAAGGGCTTTTATTGTAAATGGGTGCTGGATTTTGTCAAATGCTTTCTCTGCATCTCTTGATGTGATCATGTGGTTTTTATCCATTTTTATGTGGTGTATCACATTTATTGATTTGTGGGTATTGTACCAACACTGCATCCCAATAATGAATGCATTCCATTCGACTGTGGTGTGTGATTTTTTTAATGTATTACTGAATCAGGTTTGCTAATATTTTGTTGAGAAGTTTAGCATCTGTGTTTAGCAGGGATACTGGCTTCTAATTTTCTTTCTTTGTAGTATCTTTGCCCTGTTTTGGAATTAGGATAATGCTGACCTCATAAAAAGATCTTGGACATCTTCCTTCCTCTTGAATTTTTTGGAATAGTTTAAGAAGGATAGGTGTTAATTGTTCTTTGAGTGACTGTTAAAACTCACCTGTGAAGCCATATGATCCATCACTTTTGTGTGCTGGGAGTTTTTTATTGCTGCTTTAATTTCATTAGTTATTATTGATCTATTCAGATTTTCTGACTCTTTCTGATTTATTTTTGGAAGATTATATGTTTCTAGGGATTTTTCCATTTCTTCCAGATTGTACAATTTGTCAGCATATCGATTTTCATAATATTTTCTTACAATCCTTTGTATTTCTGTGGAGTCTGTTGTTACTTCTCCTCTTTCATTTTTGATGTTTAAGTTTGCTCCTCTCTCTGTTTTTTGTCTTGATAAGTCTGGTTAAAGGTTTGTCAATCTTGTTTATCTTTCTAAAGAACCAGCTCTTGGTTTCATTGATCATTTGTATTTTTAGACTCTTATTTTGTATAGTTTTTCTATGATCTTTATTACTTCCTTTCTTCTACTCACTTTGGGCCTTATTTGTTTTCTTTTTATAGTTTATTCAAGTGTAAAGTTAGATTGCCCATTTGAAATCTTTCTTGTTTCCTGAGGTAAGCCTGTAATGCTATGAATATTCCCCTCTTAGGACTGTTTTTTCTGTGTCATAGATTTTGGGTTGTTGTATCCTCATTTTCATTTGTTTTAAGGTATCTTTTGATTCCATCCTTGATTTCATTGTTAGCCCATTCACTGTTTAGTAACATGATGTTTAGCCTCTGAATATATGTGTGTTTTTTCAATTTTTTTCTTATGAATAATTTTTAGTTTCATACTGTTATGGTCAGAGAGGATATTTGATATATATTTCAGCTTTTTGTAATGTATTGGCACTTATTTTGTGTCATAACATGTGGTCTAGCCTAGAAAATGTTCCATGTGTACTTGAAAAGAATGTATGTCCTGCTGGGCTGAAAATGCTCTGAAGATATCAATTAAATTCATCTGACAAAAAAAGTGTGTCATTTAAGGCTACTGTTTCCTTGTTGAGTTTCTGTCTTGAAGATTTGTTCACTGATGTCAATGCAGTGTTAAAGTCCCTAACTATGATTGTATTACTATTGATCTTTCCCTCTATATCCATCAGGATTTGTTTTATATATTTAGGTGCTCCTTTAGTGGGTACATAAATATTTACAAAGGTTATATCCTCTTGTTGAATTGATCCCTTTAATGAAAGAACAGGAGAAATACCCAGAAAAAAAGTTAAATGAATTGGCGGCAAGCAATTTGCCAGATACAGAATTTTAAAAAAATTGTTATAAGAATTTTAAAAATTGTTATAAGAAAATTGTTATAAGGTCAAGGAACTTAGTGAAAACCTTGACAGTTTGAAAGAGAACATAAAAATCATAAAAAAGAACCAGTGAAAATGAAGACTACACTATCTGGAATTCAGAAGCCATAGACAGTAGGTTATATGAAGCAGAGGATCAAATCAGTGATTTGAAAGACAGAGAAGAAGAAAACACCCAATCAGAGCAGCAAAGACAAAAAAGAATTTTAAAAGGTGAGGGCAGTTTAAGGGATTTATGGGACAACATGAAGCATAACGATATCCACATCATTGAAGTACAGAAGAAGAGAGAGAAAGCAAGGGATTGAGAATCTATTTGAAGGAAAGTAATGAAAACTTCCCTAGCCAGGTGAAGGAAAAAGGCATACAAGCCTGGGAAGCACAATGTTTCAAACAGAATCAATCAAAGAGGACCACACCACAACACATCATAATTAAAATGCCAAAGGTTAAGGTAAAGAGAGAATCTTAAAAGCAGAAAAAGATAGTAACCTACAAGGGAGCTCCCATAAGACTGTAAGTTGATTTCTCAACAAAAACATTTCAGACCGGAAGAGATTGGCATGAAATATTCAAAGTAATGAAAAGCAAAGACCTACAACTAAGACAACTTTACCCAACAAAGCTATCATTTAAAATTAAAGGATAATTAAAGAGCTTCCCAGATAAGAAAAACACTAAAGTAGTTCATTACCACCAAACTAGTATGACAAAAAAATGTTAAAGAATCTTCTTTAACAAGAAGAAGGAAAAAAACAGGGGAACATAGTTTTTAAAATAAATTGGTAATGAATACGTACCTAACAGTAATCACTGTAAATGTAAATGGCTTGAAAGCTTCAATCAAAAGACAGAGGGCAGCTGAATGGATAAGAAAACAAGTCCCACATATATGCTGTCTCTAAGAGACCCACCTCAGAATGAAAGAGACACACAGACTAAAAGTAAAGGAATGGAAAAAGGTGTTTCATACAGATGGAGGGAATCTTTTTTGACATGTCTTTTCCAGTAAACAAAACTTGCAGTTGTAGGGTATGGATTTTGTGTATTTCATTTCTTTGGAGGACATTTTGATAAGATTATTCTACCAAAGCATGATTATTCTTTTCTTTCTTTTAGATTTCATTTATTTATTAACATTTTTAGTGGGAGGAGAAAGGAGGGAGGAGGAGAGGGAGGGAAACATCAATGTGTGAGAGAAACATCAATTGGTTGCCTCTTGCATGCCCCCAACCATAGACCTGGCCCACAACCCAGGCATGTGCCTGAGTGGGTATCAAACTGGCAACCTTTCAGTTCACAGGCCAGTTTTCAGTCCACTGAACCACACCAGCCATGGAGCATGATCATCTTCACTAGAACCCTTTACAGTATTGAAATGTGTCTCCTTTATCAGGTGTAGATTAAAAGAAGCAAGACCCAACTGCGTGGGGCATCCTTTAATCATCTTGAAAAGTGAAAGCTTATGAGTCCCAAAATGTGTATACCTAAGATTTAAAAGGACTAATAGCAGTGCTCTTGGCCAAGGTATTTGAGGAGTTTTTACAAATTTTGCCAATTGAATCTTAATAATGCCACTAGTATGTTCAACTAAAGCTGAAGATTAAGGATAGTAGGCAAGCGAAATGTTGCCAAGCAGCACACAGTTGTAGCACTTGACCAGTATAATGTGTTCCTCCATCACTATAGACTTTGAGAGGATTCCCCCAGATAGGAATAATCTTCTCATCTGCTACAGAGTCATTAGCTTGTCTCCAAGGCAAAGCTTCAATCCAGGGAGAAAACATACACATCATGACTAAAACATACTCATATCCATGAGACAGGGACACTGTATTTGCCAAAACTTCAAGTGGGTGTTATGCAATTTAAAATGTCCAGGGTCAGTGTGGTCAGGCTACCTTCGGTTATCCTTTGGACAGTTGGGACACAGAAGTAGGCATCTTTCTCAGCCTTGTTAATATCCCCACCAATATTGATTCATGAATGTTGTCATTTTATCAGTAGACCAACAATTTAATGCATGTACAGTAGTCAGGGATGGAAATTTTAGAGAATCTAGTAGGATTGGGTTGCAGAGTTTTCTCTTCTTATCAAACCAGATATTGTTGGATTTGCAATCTTGTTTTTGTATATCTGAAGCCAATTATTGGACTTCTCTGGCCAGTTTTTACAAGTTGTCAACTGGGGAAATATCTTTTGGGGCCATGATAGAATTTTGACTACTGCTGATGCTTTCTAAGAGCAGCATTCTTAGCAGAAATGTCAACAGGTGATTTCCTTTAGCTTCCAGAGATTCAATCTTAAAATGTCCTGGAACCTTAATAATAGCTAAAGCATAAAGTAAAATTATAGCATTTAATAATTCCTGAACATATGGATCATTTTGAATTTTATGTCCATTGGAGGTAAGAAAACTACATTGATGGAACATCCCAAAGTTACCAACTACTCCAAAGGCATATCTATAGTCAAGTATAAATGTTGACAGTTTCACCCTTTGTTAAAATGCAAGATCAAGTAAGGGCATACAGGGTGGGCAAAAGTAGGTTTAAAATTGTGGGTATGTGAATCACTGAGTTTATTCTTGTATTTTAATTATTGTATTTTCCATAGGAACAACTGGAAACCTACTTTTCCCCCACCCTATATGATGTGGCCTGTTGTGCTGAAGTAGCCAAAGGCAAAGATCCTACCTCAGCATCTTCAAAGGGGTACAATGGCCTAACCAGCACAGTACTTAGCATTTTCATTTTTTGAGTATGAACCATCTGTAAACCATGAGAAATCAGCTTACCAAGAGCAATCTCCTGCAAATTGTCACAAGAAGTCAGGAGATGATTCCTCAGTGTCAGCAGTCATGAGGCACTTCATCAGTTTCAGAAGGGAGAAGAGTAGCTGGGTTAAGGTTATCACACTGTGAAAGAGTTATTGGGAAGCAGTTAGCATAGATATTTTATAGGAAGTAAGGCAGCTAACTGAAAGATGTTGGGTGTGAAGAGAATTCAGGAGAGCCTGTACTTCATGAGGCACAAAGATAGTTAGAGGGGATCCTGTAATTTTCTTCTGTGCCCTTAGCCAAGAGGGCAGTAGCTGCAATAGCTCTAAGGCAAAGCGGGTATCCCTGAGCCACAGGGTCCAGTTGATGACTCCAGTATCCTATGGGTCTGAGTTTTCAAGTGAGTACATCAAAGGGTATTTCCTTCCTTTTCATTCACAAAAAGGAAATAGGAATCTGATAGCAGGATGCCCAAGAGCAGGTAGGTTTATTAAACTCTCCTTTAATACTTTAAAGGCTGATATTCTGTTCTTCCCATAAAATTGGTTCAGGACTGTCATTCTTTAGTAAGACATACAGGTTTCGACAGTAGCCTTCTGGCCTGAGAAAACCTTGTAATTCATGCTTAGTTTTGGGCTTTGGGAAACTTAGGACACTGTGAAACCTATCTGGGTCCTGCTGTAGTTCTTGTTCTAATATCAGATATCTCAAATATTAAACCTGAGTTCGGACAAATTGTAATATTTCTTTATAGACTTTACACTCCTTTAAGGCCAAAAATTCTAACAAGTTGATGCTGTCTTCCTGTGAGGAGGCCTGAGAAAAAGAGCGAAGATGTAAAATCATCCACATACTGCAATAAGGTGGAACCTGTAGGGAAAATTATGTTGTCCAAATCAGTCTTCAGAATTTGTGAGAAATAAGAAAGGCTTTCAGGAAAACCCTGAGGTATTACTGTTTAGGTAAACTGTTTTCCATCCCCAGTGAGGCGAAAGATACTGTCTAGCTTCATTGACAGGGATTCTAAAGAATGCAGCACACAAATCAATTACTGTTAGGAATTTACATCCAGTTGGGATAGATGATAGCAGCGTATGAGGCCCTGGGCAACCAGGGTGTCAAGGGATAATAATGTGGTTTATTGCTCAGAGGTCCTGGAGAAACCTTCACCCTTGGCCCTTTGAGTTTCTCAACAGGTAGAATAGCAGTGTTACAGGGACTAGTACAAGGGGTAATGAGGCCCTGAGTATGTAAACTATTATGGGCTTTATGCTTTGACGGGCCTCTTTACTTATTGTGGGAAGAAGTTTTGAAGGATTGATTTAAATCTTTTTTAAAAATTTTAATTGTTGTTCAAGTACAGTTTTCTCTGTTTTACTTCCATCACAGCCTACGCACCCATCCCTCCCCAACTTGCTCCCATTTCCAACCCCTCCTAGTTTTTGTCCATGTGTCCTTTATATTTGTTCCTGTAAACCCTTTTCCTTTTCCCCTGAAATTCCCTCCCCTCTCTCCTCTGGTCACTGTTAGCCTGTTCTCTTTTTTAGTGTCTTTGGTTATATTTTGCTTGTTTGTTTGTTTCTTTGTCTGTTTTGTTGTTTAGGTTCCTGTCAAAGATGAGATCATATGGTATTTGTCTTTCACCACTTGGCTTATTTTGTTTAGAATAAGGCTTTCCAGTCCCATCCATGCTGTTGCAAAGGGTAGGAGCTTCTTCTTTCTTTCTGCTGCATAGAATTCCATTGTTTAAATGTACTATAGTTTTTTGACCCGTTCATTTACTGATGGGCACCTAGGTTGCTTCCAGCACTTGGCTATTGTAAATTGTGCTGCTATGAATGTTGGGGTGCATATGTTCTTTTGGATTGGTGTTTCAGGGTTCTTAGGATATAATCCTAGAAGTGGAATTGCTGGGCCAAAAGGCAGATCCATTTTTAGTTTTCTGAGGAAATACCATACTCTTTTCCATAATGGTTGTACCAGTCTGCAATCCCACCAACAGGGCACTAGGGTCCCCTTTTCTCCACAACCTCTCCAACACTTGTTGTTTATTGCTTTGTTTATGATGGTCATTCTGACTGGTGTGAAGTGGTTATCTCATTGTGGTTTTAATTTGCATCTCTCTGATAGTTAGAGATATTGAGCATCTTTTCATGTGTCTCTGGATCCTCTGTATGTCCTCCTTGGAGAAGCGTCTGTTCAAGTCCTTTGCCCATTTTTTAATTGGGTTGCTTGTCTTCTTAGAGTAGAGTTGTGTAAGTTTTTTATATATTTTGGTGATTAAACCCTTGTATGAGGTGTCGTTGGCAAACATGTTTTCCCATATGGTCACTTCTCTTTTTATTTTAATTCTGTTTTCTTTAGCCATGCAGAAGCTTTTTATTTTGATGAGATCCCATCTGTTTATTCTTTCCTTTATGTCCCTTGCTCTAGGGGACATACCAGTAAAAATGTTTCTGTGTGAAATATCTGAAATTTTCCTGCCTATGTTCTCCTCTAGGACTTTAATGTGTCACAGTTTATATTTAAATCTTTTATCCACTTTGAATTTATTTTTGTGTATGGTGTAAATTGGTGCTCGAGTTTCAATTTTTTTGCATTTAGCTGTCCAGTTCTCCCAACACCATTTGTTGAAGAAACTATTTTTATTCCATTTTATGTTGCTGCCCCCTTTGTCGAATATTAATTGACCATAGAGACTTGGGTTTATTTCTGGGCTCTCTGTACTGTTCCGCTGGTCCATGTGCCTGTTTTTATGCCAGCACCATGCTGTATTGATTACAGTGGCCTTGTAATACAGTTTGGTATCAGGTATTGTGATCGCTGCTACTTTGCTCTTCTTTCTCAAAATTTCTACAGCTATTTGGGGTCATTTCTGGTTCCATATAAATTTTTGAAGTGTTTGTTCTATGTCTGTGAAATATGCCATTGGTACTTTAATAGGTATTGCATTGAATTTGTAAATTGCTTTGGGTAGTATGGACATTTTGATGATTCTGATTCTTCTGATCCATCAAAATGGTATATGTTTCCATTTGTTTGTGTCTTCCTTGATTTCTTTCTTCAGTGTTGTGTAGTTTTCCGCATTCAGGTCTTTTACCTCTTTGGTTAGGTTTATTCCTAGGTATTTTACTTTTCTTTTTGCTATATCAAATGGGATTTTTTTTTTCTTGATTTCTGCCTGTGCTGTTTCCTTGTTGGTATATAAAAATGCTTTTGATTTCTGGATATTGACTTTGTGTCCCGCTGTTTTGCCAAATTCATTTATTAGATTGAGCAGTTGTTTGGCCAAGTCTATAGGATTTTTCTATGTACACTATCATGTCATCTGCAAACAATGGTAGTTTTGTTTCCTCCTTTCCAATTTCGATGCCTTTCATTTCCTTTTCTTGTCTGATTCTGTGGCTGAAACTTCCAATACTACATTGAATAGAAATGGAGAAAGTGAAAATCCTTGTCTTGTTCCTGATCTTCGTGGAAAAGATTTTAGTGTTTGCCCATTGAGTATGATGTTGGCTGTAGGTCTCTCATATATGGCCTTGATTATTTTGAGGAATGCTCCCTCTGTTCCCACTTTGCTGAGTGTTTCTATCATAAATGGGTGCTGTACCTTATGGAATGCTTTTTCCGCATCTCTTGATATGATTCTGTGATTTTTGTCTTTGCTTTGTTTATGTGATGTATTGCATTTACTGATTTGCGAATGTTAAACCATCCTTGCATCCCTGGGATGAATCCCACTTGGTCATGGTGTGTTATGTTTTTTTATGTTTTTAAAGTATTGTTGGATATGGTTTGCCAATATTTTGTTGAGGATTTTAGCATCTATATTCATCAGCAATATGGGCCTGAAGTTTTCTTTCTTTGTTATCTCTTTATCTGGTTTGGGGATCAGACTGATGCTGGCTTGAAAAAAAGAGTTTGGGATTCTTCCATCATTTTGGATTTTTTGGAATAGTCTGTGAAGGATAGGGGTTAGCTGTTCCTTAAATGCTTTGTAAAATTCTTCTGTGAAACCATCTGGTCCAGGGCTTTTC
This sequence comes from Anoura caudifer, assembly GCA_004027475.1. Classification (NCBI taxonomy): domain Eukaryota; kingdom Metazoa; phylum Chordata; class Mammalia; order Chiroptera; family Phyllostomidae; genus Anoura; species Anoura caudifer. Next base: position 119,934 of record PVKU01004776.1, read on the forward strand.
TCTGTTGGGAGTTTTTTTATTACTGCTTCAATTTCATCTGCTGTTATTGGTCTGTTCAGGTTTTCTGCTTCTTTATCGAGTTTTGGGAGATTTTTATTTTTCTAGAAAGTTGTCCATTTCACCTAGGTCTTCAAATTTCTTGGCATACAGTTCTTCATAGTAATTTCTTACAATCCTTTGTATTTCTGTGGTGTCAGTTGTAATCTCTCCTCTTTCATTTCTGATTGTGTTTATTTGGGTCCTCTCTCTTTTTTTCTTGATGAGCCTGCTTAAAGGCTTGTCAATTTTCTTTCTCTTTTCAAAGAATGAGCTCCTGGATTCATTGATCCTTAGAATTGTGCTTTTAGTCTCTGTGTCATTTAATTCTGCTCTGATCTTGGCTATTTCCTTCCTTCTACTGCTCTAGGCTGTCTTTGTTGTTGTTCCTCCAGTTCTTGTAAGCATAGGATTAAGTTGTTTGTTTGAGATATTTCTATTTTTTTTAGGTCGGCCTGTATTACTATGAACTTCCCTCTGAGGACTGTCTTCACTGTTTCCCATAAGTTTTGGGTCATTGTTAGTTCATTTTCATTTGTTTCCAGAAAGTTTTTGATTTCTTCTGTAATTTCCTTCTTGACCCATTCATTGTATAATAGGATGCTATTCAGTCTCCATGATTTTGAGGGTTTTGGGTTTTTCCCCTTGAGGATGGTTTCTAGTTTCAGGCCCTTGTGGTCAGAGAAAATGCTTAGTATGATTTCAATTTTCTTGAATTTGCTGAGGCTAGTTTTGTGTCCTATCATGTGGTCTATCTTTGAGAATGTTCCAGGTGCATTTCAAAAGAATATGTATTTAGTTTCTTTGAGATGAAGGTCTCTATATATATCAGTTAAATCCATTTCATCTAGAGTGTTGTTCAATGCCACAATATCTTTGTTGATATTTTGTTTGGAACATCTGTCCATTTTTGACAGTGTGGTGTTAAAATCCCCTAGTATAATTGTGTTGCTGTCAATATCTTTCTTGAAGTCCTCAAAGATTTTGTTGATGTATTTAGGTGCTCCTATGTTGGTACATATATATTTACAATGTTTATGTCTTCTTGGTTGATTCTTCCCTTGAGTATTATGAAGTGACCTTCTGGGTCTCTCTTTATGGCTCTTCTTTTGAAGTCTATTTTATCTGATATGAGTATTGCTACCCCAGCTTTTTTTTCCCCTGTCCATTTGCTTGGAAAATTAGTTTCCAGCCCTTCACTTTGAGTCTGTGCAGGTCTTTTGTCCTGAGCTGGGTCTCTTGTAGGCAGCATATGTGTGGGTCATGCTTTCTTATCCATTCAGCTACTCTATGCCTTTTGATTGGAGCATTTAATCCATTTACATTTAAGGTTATTATTGATAGGTATTTATTCATTGCCATTTTCATACCTCTGTTCCTCACTCTCTCTCTGTTTCTCTCTCTTTTCCTTCCTTTCCTTAAAGTAGTCCCTTTAGTATCTCTTGCAGAACTGGTTTTGTGGTGGTGTATTCTTTTAGACTTCTTTTGTCTGGGAAGCTCCTTATTTGGCCTTCTATCTTGATTGAAAGCCTTGCTGGGTAAAGTAGTCTTGGTTGCAGGCCTTTGGTTCTCATTACTTGGAATATTTCTTGCCATTCTCTTCTGGCTTGGAGTGTTTCCATTGAGAAGTCAGCTGCTAACCTTATTGGGGCTCCCTTGTATGTTACTTCCTTTTTCTCCCTTGCTGCCTTTAAGATTCTCCCTTTGTCTTGGAATTTTGCCATTTTAATTATGATGTGTCTTGAAGTGGGCCTCTTTGTGTTCCTCTTGATTGGGACTCTGTGTGTTTCCTGGATTTGTGTGACTTTTTCTCTCATCAAATTAGGGAAGTTTTCCATCATTACTTTTTCAAATAGGTTTTCTATCCCTTGCTCTTCTTCTTCTCCTTCTGGTATCCCTATTATACAGATATTATTAAGTTTCATATTGTCTTGCATTTCTCTTAATCCCTCTTCATTTTTCTGAGCCTCTTTTCCTTTTCTTGCTCTTTCTGAGTGTTATTTTTTACTTTGTCCTCTAACTCGCTGGTCTGATCTTCTACTTCATCGACTCTGCTTTTGATTCCTTCCACTGTGTTCTTCAGTTCGGAAATTGTATTCTTTATTTCCTCTTGGCCCTTGCTGATAGTTTCTGTTTCCTTTTCCATGTTGATATAGTTTGCAGTGAGTTCATTGTAGCTTCCCTGTAGTTTCTTGTAGCTCATGTGAGCTCATGGAGCTTCCTGATAACCATTGCTTTGAACTCAATATCTGATAGTTGAGGTGCCTCTATTTCATTTAGCATTCTTTCTGGGGCTTCCTCCTTTCCTTTCATTTGGGGATTGTTTCTTTGTCTTTTCATTGTTTGTGAGACTCTTCTTGTCAGCCTCAGCTTCTTAAATTGATCTCTTCTGGCTCCCTGGGTTTATGGTGTGATATGAACTTCTGTGGTAGAATACCTGTGAGATTCAGTGTGCTGTCTCCTTGATCTTCCATGCTCACTGGCCTTGGGCTGTCATTGAAGTTAGCTCTGTGTTTGTCTTTGGGATTTCATTTTTGGGTCTTTCTTTGGTGGGTCTTTCCCACCAGCTGGTTAACTGAGGGTCACTCTGTCTACCACCTCTTGTATTTTGTTGTGCTGGTGAGGGCAGGTTGTGTTGAAGCTGGTTCTTCTGCGTGTACAAGGTTTTGAAGATTCTGTCTTCCTCTTGTTCAGTTGTTTGTACTGGGTGGTCTCTCCACTATTTAGTTGTATTTCCAGATAGGTCCTCGATTGAGGTTTGTGTGGTTTCTACTCCCTGTTTCACCTTCTGTTGTTATCTGTTGGTGGTTCCTTTATTGTTGGGTTTCCTCTTCCAGTGGGTATCCTGGTGTTCTCCGCTTCCATCTACTCTTTTTTTGTGATCAGTTGGAGGGGGAAGGCAAAATGGTTTAAGACAGCAAGATAGTATTCTATGATATTTACAGTAGCAGCCAGTAGAGTAGAGATAGTATACCCTTTGGCTATGTGTAGTGTTCACTGTGATCTTCCACCCTACTGGGCACTTTTTAGAAAGGATGGAAAGAAGATAAGACTCTTGTTGGGGAGGGAAGGATTGTGGGTTGGATCTGGAAGGCAGTGAGGTTGTGGGAGGTCAGATTCTGAGGTAAGGTGAGAGTAAAGGATAGTAAATAGGTGTACTGTGTGAGAGAATAGAATTAACTACTGCTGTAATAGAGTTCAGGAAACCATGAAGTGGGCTAAGATCTGGGAGGGGTTTTGTGAAGTATTTACAATTGTGTGGAATAGCGATTGTTTACGATAATATTAGAGTGGCAATCATATGACAGAATCTATGTGATCTGGATAACAAGAATAGGGAGTATAGGACCTTGAGTAGTGTGCTAATGGAACACAAGTGGAGTGAAGGACAGTAAATTAGCTATATATTATGAAAGAGGGATTGGGGGAACCTGTGAAATGATACAAATATAACCAGCCAAGCAAAGCAAACTATACAGAAAGAAAAGGAATACAAAAATACTATTAAAATAAAAGATGTAAGAATAATGAAAATAATAATAATAATAATAAAATTATGCAATAACTTGCAGGTTCTCTATAATAGCAAAGTGAAATTTGTCTCACTGTCCCAGCTGTTGAGATGCCCCTTCTTTCGGTCCAACTCTGGTCTTTTCACAGTTCCAGGTTGTTTTTTGTTTGGTTGGTTTTTTGTCTCACTTGTAGGTATTAAAAATAAAGCAGAAGAAGGAATAAGAGATAAAATTGGAAAGAAAGATAGAAGAAATACAACAAGAAAGAAGAGAGGAAAAAGAAATTGAAAGATAAAAAATAATAAAAATTAAAAAATAAAAAATTATTAAGAAAAAATTTAAAATAAAATAGAAAGTGGCCAAACAGTTTTTCTGGTCTTGCTGGCTGCAGTAGGCTGAGGGGCAATTGGTGTGGCACTGAATTAGCCTGGAGCACACTCTCCCTGGAGCTAGCCTGGTACCTCTCCCCAGGGCCTTGGGTGTGGGATCCAGGCCTTCCTGAGTGCGTGATTTCTCCGGGGTTACCGCTGTGGGCTAGGATGCACATGCACGAGCACTTGGCCAGGCTGCCTCGGTCCGCAGGTTCAGGGGTGCACCCTTCCCAGTGTTATGGGGGTGCGCAGGGTCTTCTGCACAACCTTCTATGCAACCTCAGGGATCACTGCCTGGCTGGGTGGGGAGGAGGCTGGAGTGGCTGCTGCAGGAGAATTCCCCAAGCAGTGTCTCTCTTTTCACTTTTTCTTTTTGAGAAATTCCTCCTACTCAAGCCTGCTTCTCTGTACAGTGGCCTGGCCTCTCGAACAGGCCAATTCTCCAGCCAGACCGGGGTTATCAGGGTAAGGGCCTGTCACTGCGGGACTCTCAACTCTCCCCATCTGTGGTCTGCAGACTCCATGGGTGCTCACAGTCCCTGTGTGTTTGCCACTTAGTCCTTACTCCTCTCTCTGCTACTTCAAGCAACCAGGTCTCTCCCAGTGCTGCTCAGACCTTGTTTGGCCAGGGAGGGATCAGTTGGCCCAGCTCTCTCCCAAGGACCCTTTGGCAGACCTGGGCTTGGGCACCACTCCTGGGGCCATAGCCAAGCCTGGCACTGCAGCCTCCCTTGTCCCTGGGCCCTTATTTTCCTGAAGCACTCTCCTTACCATCTGGTTCGATGTCCACTACAATTTTTGATCACCCGTTTTTATATATGTTGTGGTATTGTTGGCTGTTTGCTCTGTTCCTCCATAGATTGGCTAGGTTTTTGTCCTGTGTGGAGGAGGAAATAGAATCTGCTCCCTCCTACCATGCCGCCATCTTCCCTCTTTGATTTAAATCTTAATAGTAGGTGCACTGTGGACTCTGATGGTGTCAGTTGAAGACTTTTCCCATAAACATGGCAGTTGGTCTCATAGGGATAATGATCAGCGCTCTCAGATTTACCTGCTGTACCACCTAGAATAGTGTAAGTAAAAGATGTTGAAAGGCCATTTAATTCACCTAATTGGTCATTCTGAGTGTTGTTGTCAAACCGTAACATTATTTTCTCCTTTTAGGAAAAGCATATTCCAACATGATACTTCTCTAGGAAGTGTCACCTAATAAGTGGATAGGAAAAAAAGAGCAAAGCAGAAAACAATGTGTTTGCTTAAGGGGCCTAAGCAAAAAGGTATTAGGTTCAGAGATATAAGCCTGTTTAGGTTTGTTTGAAATCCCCACTATTTGAACTGTTATTACTTTGAAGCAAGAGCTATTTTATGACAGTGGGGTTGAACACCCAGAGTGTAGCACCAGTGTCAATAGCAATAGAATTAGTTTCCTTACCAACGTGAAGAGAGAAGTTTCTTGAAGTTGATTGGATTGGAAATCTCCCCTGTAGTTCCTCAGAGCCCCATCGCTGATGACCTTGAAAACGCTGGTTAGAAGGCTGTGAGCATCCGAAACACTTAAACTTATGGCGGTCCTTTTTCCTGTGTTACCTCTTTTCTTCAATAAAGGCAAAAGTTTGAGGTTTTTTGGTGGCATAGGGCTTCTCGTTTGATGAAGCTGAAATTTAAAAATCTTGGCAATCTTACTTCTAGGTGGCTCATCCAGAGTACAGGCAAGCTGATTGGCTAAATTAACCAAATCTAGGTGGCCATGGTCTCCCATTCCATCCTGGTTCTCCTAACTAGGAGGAGAGTATTTCTGTTCAACTTGTTAACAAATAAAGCATTAAAAGTTACCCGAGTGGAGTCAACATCTGAAGATCAGGATTTTCCTTAAAAAACATCCTAAAATCTATTATAATAGTCATGAACAGATTCGTCAGACTTTTGTGAACAAGTCTGAATTGTGCTCCAATCAACAGGCTTTGAGAAAGCTTAGGAATTCCTTGGTACAGTTTATGAACAACTTCTCTAGCTTCTTCCCAAAAATTGGAGGTCTGCTTTTTTAAGTCCCTTTCAGGATTCTCCCATCCAACAATGCTCATCCAATTTTGAGCATGGCCTTCACAAAATAACATGAATTAGCTGATATAAATCAGAAACCCCAGGCTGATAGTCCTCAATAATAATATCAAATTCCTCTGCAAACTTGTAAGGATCCTCAGTTACCTCAGGGAATTCCTTTACAATGGCTTGCAATTGAGCTTTAGTCCAGGGCACATATGAAACTTGGGTCTGTTAGGATCCCTAGAGGTTTAATTTTAAGTGGGGAAGCACTGATAAGTTCAGAGGAAGAAACAGGAGGAGAGGATTCAAGGGGCAATGGCACCATAGGTGAGCCAAAGGTAAGGAAGGCAGCAGTGGAAGGAAAGACAGCATCCGAAGTGGAGCTTGAGGCAGAGGAGTGAAGGAAGAAGTGCTTGCGCAAGCTGGAGAAGAAGACTGAGGCGGCATCTCCATAGAAGGGTATGGTGCACCTGAAGATGGATCCTGAGACTATGGAGTAGAGAGGGGAGGGCAGGGTGGCACTGCAGAGAGAGAATATGTGGTTTTGGGCAACATTTTCTCTTAAATTTTCAGTAGGCTCTGTTAATTTTAAACTGTATTTTCCAAAGAGGCAACTTCAGACTCTTAGACTAATTTGGAAGCCTCAAAATAACATTCAAAATAAGCATTCCACTCAGTTTCACCAATTTTAGTACTATTATTGTCAAATTTGGTTTTAAGAAAATTAAGTTTGAGAATCTTGAAAGTTCCCTAAAATGGCCACTGATTTTCTGAATCACTTTTAGTCAGATCTGTCCACTTAGTTAAATATGAAAACTGTCCATAGCTTTTAACCATTGTACTCAGCTGGTGTCTCTGGCAGAGGAAGGCTGATCTTAAAATATTTAAATGGCCGAGATCTCATTTTTCAGAGTTTTTTTTTTTTTTTCTAGAGTGAAAACCCAAGATAACAGCAGTTTGAGCAACCAATAGGTCAACCTCACTCTTGAACAGTTTGATCCCAGAAGGCCAGGGTGAAGGCTAACAACCAGTTCTGGGAAAATGACTGACCCTTTGAGAATCTATTTACAGGCTGAGTGGCACTCCTCTCAGTGAGACTGCACAGTCTAATACTCAGCCAAACTGGCTAATTTCAGTAGAACTAACCTCTATCTTCAGAGGGATATTTCGGCAAAAGCCAGCTTTGTCCCAAAGGACTACCTATTTCCAAAGAAATCAGGCCAACATGCCAAATCAAATACTCACAAACAACAGATAGTCAAACAAACAAGGAAGTTTTTTAATAACAACAACAATAAGAAACTCTAAACAATTCTTGACTAAAGCCTGGAGAGCTTCAAAATACAAAAAGCAGAAGTTCAATTCTAGGGAAAATCTCACCCTAAGCTTCTGAATCACATCTCAGGCAGTGAGCCAAAGCAGCTCTGTGTGGGGCACCTGCCCCCGGTTGCTCACCTGTACTGAAGTTGTTAGGTTGTTTTTCTCTGGAATCCTGTATGAACCTCCAAAATGTCAACTGAAAGATAATATTGACTAGGTGCTTCCTCACCAAAAAGGATTTATTAAGGGGAAAAAAGGATTGCAACCCAGCAAATGCAGACATTGCAAGCTATGTGCACACTCTGCCCTGTGTGCCAAGATGGAGGGGTATTTATAGTATAAGGAGATAGGAAGTTAAGGAAGGGGAAGTTAGAACCATGGAGTTTCACTATAAACATAAAGTTTTTCCTTTAGGATTCTTGTAATTTCAGAGAGTGTGAGAACTTCCATAAATCTTAGCTCCACCCAGAGACCCTCCTGACTGTGTTTGCTTAAAGTTCTAGTTAGTCTCTGTCAACACATTTTGTTTGTTCATTCACCCATTGAACATTTGGGCTGCTTCCACATTTGGGCTATTGAGCATAGAGCTACACTGAACATTTACCTGCTTTTAGTTCTTTGGGGAATATAATCTAGGGGTGGAATTGCTGGGTCATCAGGTAATTTTTATCTTATTGAGAAAATGCCATACTGTTTTCCATAGTAGCTCTTCAATTTTACTTTTATTCTACTGTAAAGTGGAAGGAGAAGAAGGACTTTGTGTTACATGTGGGTACATTTGTAGCATTGAGAAGAACAGAAGACAAGGAATCCATCTCAAGTTCACACCATAGTGGGGTTGAGTCCTGTGTTCGTCAGCCTCCTCTGTTTGCATTGACTAGCTCTGAAGAGCCAAGGGGAACTGGGGAGTGGATTAGGGAACTTGTTTGGGACAGTGTCCTCAACCTTGGCATGATGCTGGACCCACCCTCCTTTTGATGGTATCTGGGCCTTACCCCAAACCCCCTTGAATGTATATCTCCAGGAAAGAGCCTGACGTCTGTTTTTCCTGCTGCATTGCCTGGGATGAGAATCACAGTGTCAGATTTTAAGGCATTTTCATAAGAAACCCTGATATTCCAAGGTGAGTGCTTGTCATGTGCCAGACATCCTCTTCTTCATCCTCCACCTATTAATATGAGGCAGTTCTTGCAATAAGCTTAAGGGTTGCCATTATCAGTCTTTTGCAAAAGAGGAAACTGAAGCCCAGAAAGATATTGTACTTAGTCCAAGGCCACACAGCTGTGAATGGAAGACCTGAGCTCCAGCCAGCAGTGAGGCTCACTGCAGGCAGTTCTGGCTGCCTCTCAAGCTTAACATTGACAGGAAAGGTGAGAAGGACATATTTTGGGAGCTTAGTGGACAAAGATTGATTCTCCTGGCCCAAAGAAAGGATACCTTCTCCAGATGGTGGCATTTGCACTAAGACCTAAAACATACTTGGAATTTACGTGTGGAGATGCAGGGTCCACCACTGTATGCAGAGGACAGGGCAAAGGCCAGGGGCTTGGTGTTCTGGATGCATTTGGAGAAGAGTGGGGAGGCTTTAGCTAGAGCAAAGGGAACTGAAGAATACCGGTGGAGATGATATTTGGGAAAGAGCTCTGTGGCCTTGCATGTAAGCTGAGGTGTTTGGACTTTGTTTTGCAGGACATGAGAGAAACAGAGGATTTAGAGCAGGAAAGGTAGGTGACCAGAAAGAGCCCCAACACCAGAAGACCCTGGTACAGCAGGACAGGGGAGGAGACTGTGGGAAGAGAGGAGTCATGAGGACCTGGGCCACTGTGGATTATAGTGGCAGAAAGCAGAGGCCTAAGAAGTTACCTGAAGGTGGGCTGTGAGGTGCCAGGAGGCAGTGGTGACACTGTGCTCTGTAACCAGGGAACCGGGAGATAGAGGTGGCCCAGGGACAGGGGCCAAGAACCACATGGGATCACATATGTAAAATGCAGCCTGTTTAAGAAAGCAGGGCTTGGAATACAGTTTAGAAGAATTTTTTTTTTTCCTGAAATGGTTAAGTTAATAAATCTACAATCATCCTAGAGGCTTAGGATTCCAAAGAACAGATATTTTGATGGGGTAAATCTCATGGAACTTATAAAAGCGAGAGTGATAATGCTTTGGCATAGCCAGGCCAGCAGAGATGGAGGGTGGGGACCAGGATCCCTCTGGGTACGTGCATCAGCCCTAGTGACCAGAACTGTGACTTTACCTGCATGATTGAGTTTCTCACTGTATGAATAAAACAGCTAACTTACTCATTTTTATGATTCCTGCCACCTCATAAATAATGTCTACCTCTTATTTTTCATGTGTCTGTCACTCATTTTCAAAGGTTAAAGTTCTAGAAATGGTGTATAAATTTTTAAATTAGTCCTTCTTTACATGCATAAGGCAAACTTGATCCTTATGGCATCATTTGATGATTCTTTTATAAAGTGAATGACCTTCACCAGCCACTTTCTTTCTCTGTAAATTCTTTTGCCATTTTGGTTTTAACATGAGAGGTAGCTGGGCTGGCATCAAATTCCTGTGTGTGAGAAGGCAAATCAACCCACAAGTATGTTAGATGGACCCATTAGAGCCTGTCAGTGGGGAGTGGAGTGTAGGTAACACATCCCTGGTGACCACAGGAAACTCACAGCACCACCCATGTAACTGTTACTGTGGGTGAAGCCCTAGTGTTAGAAGCTCCAGCACTTATCCCAGAGCTGTGCTGTCCAGTACAGTTGCCACTCACCACACTTGGCAAGTAAGTGCCATACCAGACAGCAGTGTCGCCCTCAGTGCAGAAGGGGTCATTGGACAACACTGCTTCGCAGGAGTGAAGACAAAGGCAGTTGGCTTCATTGCACACAGTATTATTGGCAAAAGGTTTTGTTCTATGAAGTCCACCTTGTCATAAGCAAATCCTCACAGTGTCAGAGGGTCCTGTCTCTTCATCACAAGGCAGAATTGTCCAGTGGGAACAGTCTGCCCCAGTGTTGAGCTATTAACTGAGTAACGCTAAGCAAGGTAAATTGCTTTGTTCCTTGAGTGTTACAATTCTCTTTGTGATTAGAAACAAAGCAAAAGAGCCCTAGCCTGTGGCTCAGTTGTTTGGAGTGTCATCCCAGCATGCCAAGGTTGTGAGTTCAATCCCTGGTCAGGACATGTACAATGAATGTACACTATAAATACATGGAACAAGAAATCAATTTGTGTTTCTCTTGGTTTCTCTCTCCCCACCCTTCTCTGCACCACCACCCTTTCCTCTCCTCTCTAAAATCAATAAGTAAAAATAAAATAAAATAAAATAAAATAAAATAAAATAAAATAAAATAAAAACAAAGCAAAATAAACCCATGTCCCTATCTCAGTAGGATAGTTTGAGGAAAATAATAGCTTCTGTCTGTAGAATACACTTACCTTTACTAAAAGGCATCTAGAAAGTATCAACATGAAAATATAAATGTGCAGAGCAGTGGTCAGTGTTCAGTGTAAGCAGAGGGGACTGTGAGTGTGCATGTCCTATGGACATCAAAAGCTATAATGTGTGAGGATACATGTGCTAAGTAAGGGTTTACATGGGTTTTCCTAACTGCTTCTGAAGGTGGGCACCTCCCACTGTAGCTGAGGCTTTCCCATCCAGACCCTATCTCCTATGCTCTTTCATTGTCCTTGTGTCTGGCTCTTGTGACATTTAGGGAGGTGGAGAAATAAGGGCTGTTTGCTGCCTTGGCACAGACAAGCCTCTGTTGGTGTGGAAGGGCCGAGTGCAGCACTGCTGTCTCAGAAGGTCCTTCAGTCACTTCGAGTTGCCAGGACTTGATGGAAGTACCAGCTGCGAGAACACTGTCTCTCCCACTATAAGAGCAGGTCTCTGCCCCTCTGTTGTGCGAGAAAATGGGGAGCCTTTTGAAATGCGTTTTTCGGTCTGTGTGAGATTTGTGTAGAGATTGTCAACCAACTTGCAAAGATTTCTCATATTTAGGAAGTTGATGTGGTTAAAAAATACTTTTCCAGCATGCAATTCTAAAGTACATAAAAATGAAGCTTTCAAATGAGAGAGAGGGCAAGATGGGGCTCTAGGAGGTGTTCAGAGCTGGTTTTGTTGAACTCAGAGTGTGGAAAAGGTTGCACTAATGTCCCCGTCCTTGGTTTCATTTCATGCAGCAAATCTGCCCAGCTCCAAGTTCAGCTCTCAGAGTCACTGGGAGGACAGGAGAAGGATGATCGTGGGAGGGAATGAAGTTCACACCTCCCTTTCTAGATGCTGTATTGATGCTGGCACTGGGGAAACTGCCACACTGTGGTGGCTGACTCTGCCTCCAGCTGGTGGGCAGGGCTTGGTGTACTTGGTGTTTCTCCTTCCGCCACTGGACTCCTATTCACAGGTGTCATGTTGCTGCGATCATCACTTACAGTGGCCTCTAAAAACACAGTCTATGACATGAAGAGAACTTGTAATTCATCTTACAGAGACTTTCTACTTTTTTAATAGGCTTTATTTTTAGAACAGTTTTAGGTTCATAGCAAAGCTGGGAGGAAAGTAGAGAGACTTCTCCTATACCTCCTGCTCCCACATGCACAGCCTCCCCATTATCCACATCCCCCACCAAAGAGGAACATTTCTTAAAATTGATGAACCTACAGTAACATGTCATATCACCCAAAGTCCATAGTTTACATCATGGTTCACTTTTGGTGTTGCACATACACTCCATGGATTTGGCCAAAGGTATAAATGACATGTACCCATCATTATGGTCTCATACAGAGCAGTTTCACTGCCTTAAAAATCCTCTGTGCTCTGCAGATTCATCTCTTTCCCCTTCTGCCCCAATTCCTGGAAACCTCTAATCTTTTTACTGTTTCCATAGTCTTGTCATTTTAGAATGTCATAAAATTGCAATCATACAGTATATAGCCTTTCAGATTCACTTCTTTCATTTGCTGATATGTGTGTAAGATTTCTTCATCTATTTCCTTGGCTTCACAGCTCATTTGTTTTTAATGCTGGATGATATTCCATTATGTGGATGTTTATTTATCCATTCACCTACTGAAGGACATTTTGGTTGCTTCCAAGTGGCAAGTATGAGTAAAGCTGCTATGAACATTTGTGCACAGCTTTTGTGTGGACTTGTTTTCATTTTGCGTTTTTAACCTGTAGGGTCCATGAGATCATAGCTGCACCTCTGACTTGGATGTACTTTCTTGGCAAAGTTGAAACCCTGTGTATATGAGTTTATGAGCTGATGATGGTTCTGCGTTTCCTCCTACCCATGGTTATCATTCTTTACCATGACTCCACTCCTAGATCTGGGGAGTTAATTCCAAGAGAGAAGGGACTGAGGGAGGAGAGTTTAAGTTCTTACTCTCTCTTCATCTATTGGACCTCAGTGAGGAATCTCTCTACCTCAGTCCTAGGAAGGATACCTCTCCCCCGGGGACCCCCAGCTCACTGGGTCAGAGAGAAGTGTGTTGTGTGGTCCAGGTTGCAGTAAGGACTCAGTTCTGGTCAAGTTTATGCTAGGCTTCGACTCCTCTGTTCTAATCCTCCTTCTAAGGTACGAGATCATCAGACAGTCCTTTTTGGTTTCTGTGAATTTCTGTCCCTGGGAAAAGAAAACTGACTCATGTTTAAATGATTTCAAGTGCATAATATTAGTTACATGTTAAAATAAGAGGGATGCCTGCCCTTTGAGAAGAAACATTTCACCAAATATATTTCTGCCTAGGACATAGGAACAACCCCATCTGGCTGGTGTTTATATTTCTAATGGTGACAAATAACTGGAGTCTGGGTTAAGAGGAAAGATGAGTATGGTCAGTAGTATCGCACTAGGCATGAGAACGCAGGGGCCTTGGGCAGGTTTGCCACCTTTACTGAGCAAAGCCACAGTGCAGGGTAAAACCTGCATTTGAACTGAAGGCAGGTGTTACAAAGTGGAGAAGATGGCTAAATGATGATTCTGACTACCCTATTTCACCAAAACACGAGTGGTCCCAAGTTCTGTATGCAAAAAAAAAAAATAATAATAAATAAAATAAACAATCTCCTTTCAAGCTGAAAACCCACTGTGGTGATACTGAGAGAGAGTGAAATCCTACTCTAATTTCAGATTAAGCAAAACATAAGTATTTGACAAATGCCAAGATTGTAAAGTTGTGCAAGCAGAAGAGTCACTTTGAAATCTGAAGCTCAGCCCCAGATGTTTGACAGTATTTCCATGCCAGTTCCTCCTAGTCTGACTGCTGCGTACCTCCCAGATGTGGAAACCTTACCCACAGATGCCTACCCTGTGCCAGTTTATTGTACACACTGTATGAGAGGAGGGAGCACCACTGAGCACTGGTTGATTAAGAGAGAATTGTACAAGGGGAACGAATCAGAGAGATCTGAAACATGCATTATTCAGATTGATGTCAGACAGCTGTGGGTTGTTCTTGTGGGTATATTAGTTCAAAGGCAGAGTGGATCTAACCAGGCTCTGGCAGGGACCTTAAGCATGCCAAGAGTAAGGACAGCATGTCCTTTAGCTTTAGCCCTGCTCTTGAGACTGAGGTTCCTATGAAGCCATTACGACCATTTGCAACCAAATGGTAACATGAGAAGCTGGTGCCAGGAGGAGCCCAGGTGCTGAACTTTCTGGCTGTTGCCATCCAACCTAAAGACAAAGCCTTTAAGATAAGCTCCAGTGAGTGTGGCCTGAGGCCACTCCTTCAGCTCAAAGTCAGAGAATGGCTTTGAAAGAAAGAGGGAGGAGTCTGGAACCAAACCCATCTGGAATGTCTTGCCTCCTGTAGGTAGCCAAGTGGATTCAATATGTGCTGAAAGTTTACTTCAAAAATTATCTGAAAACATCATTGTTTAAAGTATGTATTCCATAACATAATAAAAGCATTCCCCAGAGATGGGGAATGAATGTGTGACCCTGTACAATTTTCTTAATATTTCTGAACCACAATCCTTGACCTGAAAAATAAAAATTAATATCACCTATTTTGCTGGTTTTTAAAATGAGGATTAGAATGTTTGTAAAGCATCTAAGATTGTTTCATAAGTGTTACCAATGAGAAATGGTACTCATCCCGTGAAGGCTATTGCCTGGGAATAGGACAGAAAGCTTAGCCTCCAACTGAGGTCTTGGAATAAGATGGAGAGTTTAGCCCCCACCTGCATGCTGGTCAGGCATCAGCCCCAATGGGAGTCTCTTTTGATCTATCCCCTGAAGTCCAGAGCAGCTGAGCTTACTCTTGCAAAGGGGAAAGCTGATTGTACCCATCCTGGCTCAGCAGTATGGCCCCCTAGAGGAAGCAAGTGCTGAGGTCTCTGGCACAGACTAAAGGGGTTGGCTTTGAGCAGGGGTTACTCTCCTGTCACTGAGTGTCCTACAGATTGCGAGACTCACAAGTGGGAAAACCACTACCCTTTTCTCAACAGTACTGGGCTCAGCCTACAGTCCCTCATCAAAAGGCTCAGGAGGGAGACCAGGTAACCTCAGGGAGGGGCAGAATGGCTCAAAGGTGGAGACAGACCTCAGGGAGCCTTGAATCTTATACAGAGATGCCACCAGCACCATACAGGAAAAAGCTTGCTCTCTTACATGGATTAGCCTCTCACAGGCACACACAGGTCCACTAGACACAGACAGAAACAGTAAACAGTATGGTAGCTGCAGACAGGTAGTCCAGGGCCAATCACATACAACATTTGACAGTGACCTGTATCTGAACCCCTTCGAAGTAGACCCAAAAACAACAAAACCAGTGGGGGGCTTCAGCCCACACCAAGCTTGAACCAAATAACTACACCATCAGTACACCCAAAGGGGGATCTTTGCAGATTCCAGACCCTGCTGGGAATAACACTACAGGAAGGGGTAATCCCTGCACAGCATCTCACACATGGAGGCTAAAGTTTACCCTTACAGTTTCCAAGCCTGAAGGGGTAACTCTATCCACAAAAGAGCCAATAGCATTCAAGATTCAACTACAACAGGGGGGTGCTCCTATTGTAGGTACATTCCTGGACCATGGAGTTCAGGTGTTCTGAAGGATTGTGCCACTGACTCCAGCAAGACACCTTTATCATAAAGCTATCAAAGCACACCTACCCAACACACAGCGATCAAATGGGGTAACAAAGAAAAATGTCCCGAACAGAAGAACAACAGAACTCCCCACAAAAAGATTTGAAAGAAATAAGTGAAATGAAATCAACCCAAATACCAGATGCAGAGTTTAAAATAATGGTTAATAAGGATGCCCAAGGATCTCAGGGGAAGAATGGATGAACTCAGTGAGAACTTAAATAAAGAGACAGTAGTTATTAAAAAGGACATAGAAACCTTAAACAAGAACCAGTCAGAAATGAAGAATATAATATCTAAAATGAAGAATTCACCTGAAGGAATTAACAGTAGGTTAGATGAAGCAGAGGATTGAATCAATAAATTACCAGAGAAGATAACAGTATCCACTCAAAGACAGAATGAAAATTAAAAGAGACAAGAGAAATGAGGAAAATGTAAAGGACCTTTGGGGAAACATCAAGTGCAACAACATCGGCATCATAGGAGTGTCAGAAGAAGATGAGTATGACAAGGGATAGAGAACCTGTTTGAAGAAATAATGGCAGGAAACTTCCCTAGCTTGGTGAAGGAAAAGGTCATACAAGTCCAGGAAGTGCAGAGAGTCTCAATCAAGATGAACCAAAAGAGACCTACACCAAGCCTTATCACAATTCAGTGCCAACAAGTCAGGACAAGGAGAGAATTTTGAAGGCAGCACAAGAGAGTTACAAACAAGTGAGTTCCTAAAAGGATGTCAGCTGATTCCTCAATAGAAACACTACAGGCCAGTCCTGAGAGGCAAGTTCACAGGCCTACCTAAAAAAGATAGAAATATTTCAAATAAACAACCTAACCCTATGCCTACAAGAACTCAAGGAACAACAACAAAGATAGTCCAGAGCAAGTTGAAGGAAGGAAATAACCAAGAACAGCATAGAATTAAACAACATAGAAACTACAGAAACAATTCTAAGGATCAATAAATCCAGGAGCTGGTTATTTGAAAAGATAAAATTGACAAACCTTTAAGCAGGCTCATCAAGAAAAAAAAGAGAGAGGACCCACATAAACACAATCAGAAATGAAAGAGGAGAGATTACAACTGATAGCCCAGAAACACAAAGGATTGTAAGAAATTACTACGAAGAACTGTATGCTAAGAAATTTGAAGACCTAGGTGAAGTGGACAAATTTCTATAAAAATATAATCTTCCAAAACTCAATAAAGAAGAAGCAGAAAGCCTGAACAGACCAATAACACCTGATGAAATTGAAACAATAATCAAAAAGCTTCCAACGCACAAAAGCCCTGGCCCAGATGGTTTCACAGGACAATTTTACAGAGCATTTAAGGGAGAGCTAACCCCCATCCTCCACAGATTATTTAAAAAAATTCAAGAAGATGGAAGACTCCCAAACTCTTTTTATGAAGCCAACATCATCCTAATCCAAAAACCAGTTAAAGGTATAACAAAGAAAGAACACTTGAGGCCAGTATCACTGATGAACATGGATGCTAAAATCCTCAACAAAATATTGTTAAACCACACCCAGCAATATGTTAAAAAGATCATACACCATGACCAAGTGGGATTCATCCCTGGGGTGCAAGGATGGTACAATATTTGCAAATCAATAAACATAATACACCACATAAACAAAATGAAAGACAAAAATCGCATGATCATATCAATAGACACAGAAAAAGCATTCCATAAGGTACAGCACCCATTTATGATAAAAACACTCAGCAAAGTGGGAATGGAGAGAGCATTCCTCAACATAATAAAGGCCATATATGAGAGACCTACAGCCAACGTCATACTCAAAGGAAAAAAACTTAGACCTTTCCCACTAAGATCAGGAACAAGACACAGATGCCCACTTTCACCACTTCTATTCAATTCAGTACTGGAAGTCCTAGACGCAGCAGTCAGACAAGAAAAAGAAAAGACATCCATATTGGAAAGGAGGAAACAAAACTGTTACTGTTTATAGATGACATGATAGTGTACATAGAAATCCTATGGACTCCACCAAAAAACTACTCGACCTAATAAATGAATTTGACAAAACAGCCAGATACAAAGTCAATATCCAGAAATCAAGGGCATTTTTGTACACCAACAATGAAACATCAGAAACAGAAATCAGGAAGAAAATCCCATTTGATATAGCAACAAGAAAAATAAAGTACCTAGGAATAAACCTAACCAAGGAGGTAAAAGACCTGTACTCAGAAAACTACACAACACTCAAGAAAGAAAGTAAGGAAGACACAAACAAATGGAAACATATACTGTGTTCATGGATTGGAAGAATTAACATTATCAAAATGGCCATACTACCCAAAGCAATTTATAGATTCAACACAATCCCTATTAAAGTACCCATGACATATTTCACAGATATAGAACAAACATTTCAAAAGTTTATATGGAACCATAAACGACCCCAAATAGCTGCTGCAATTTTGAGAAAGAAGAGCAAAGTAGGAGGGATCACAATACCTGATGCCAAACTGTGCTACAAGGCCACTGTAATGAAAACAGCATGGTACTGGCATAAAAACAGGCACATGGACCAATGGAACAGAATAGAGAGCCCAGAAATAAACCCAAGTCTCTATGGTCACTTAATATTTGACAAAGGGGAAGAAGCATAAAATGGAACAAAGATATAGCCTCTTCAACAAATGGTGTTGGGAGATCTGGACAGCTACATGCAAAAAAAAAAGAAACTTGATCACCAACTTACACCATACACAAAAATAAATTCAAGGTGGATAAAAGGCTTAAATGTAAGTGGTAACACCATAAAAGTCCTACAGGAAAACATTGGCAGGAAAATCTCAGACATTCCACACAGCAACATCTTCATGGATATGTCCCCTAAAGCAAGGGACATAAAGGAAAGAATAAACAAATGGGATCTCATCAAAGTAAAAAGCTTCTGCACAGCTAAAGAAAACAGCATTAAAATGAAAAGAGAACCAACTACTTGGGAAAACATATATGCCAGTGGTACCTTGGGCAAGGGTTTGATCTCAAAAATATATAAAGAACTCACACAACTCCACTCCAGGAAGACAAAAAAAAAAAAAAAATTAAAAAATGGGCAAAATACTTGAACAGACACTTCTCCAAGGAGGACATACAGA